>JAANYP010000257.1:1494705-1516869 GCA_020465985.1 Centrapalus pauciflorus
AAAAGTCCAAAGTCATAAAAAAATAAATTAAAGTACAAAGTAATATAAGAATGATATATTGTAAAACTTTTAGAATTTGTTTGTTAGTATGATGTTTTTGTTTGTTAGTACGATGTTTTGAAGGTGATACTATTAATTTTTCATACAACATTCTTTTAAAAATGTTGCAGTATTTAATTTTAGAGTTTATTTCAATAAATAACAATCAATTGTTCATTTGTTTCATTTTTTATCATTGTACTTTATTCGTTCCATTTAAGTTATCATGTTTTCAAAATACGTCTTAATTTAATAACTATTATAAACAAATTGTTGCCAAAAATATAAATATGTCAATGAAAATAGTATAATGACTGAAACTAGATAAATAAAGAAATGGATTGTTATTTAATGATTTTAAATAACAAAGTACTTGACATAATATTCTTGGTAGCATTTAATTACTTTTTTCTTTAATGGGGTTATTTTCGTAAAGCCTTTGTTTTCCTTTTATGCGAGTTATCTTAAAACAAATGACAGAATGTACTATTATATTTTTCTATTCAAATGCTACTTATACAGTTTACTACTACTTAATTGTTCTACACTGCTACTGTAGGTGTATTTATTGATTTGTTATGGATTTTACTTGATTGGACGTGGTTAATATGAAAATCATGTTGCTTTTGGTATTGTTGTTTGAGATTGTATTGGTATACTTCTATATATTGATATGCATTTCGAAAGATCAAAGTCATTTGGTATGCAAACAATTTAGCAATAACTATTTTGTTGCTAATTTTCTAATATAGTATCTAGAAACAATATAAAGTTGTTGGTAGATGTACCAGATTGTTAATTCTTTTTCTTACTGTAAGTTATAACTAAAAATAACTTTTATAATTGTAATTTAAAATTATTTATATTTATTTTATAAAAACAAACATAAAACATTGTAACTTATAACATTTAAGAAATACTACTTAAACTTTCAATGCTATAATCATATATTGATAATCAATTTAATTGTGTGTGTGACCATTATTTCTATTAAAGGGAGAGGAGCAGATCAACTATGTTACATGGACTCAACCTATATAGGAAAAATTTATTACTTATATAAAATTTAATTATAATTATTAAAATAAAATAAACTAGTTCTATTAAAAATTAATACAAAAGTTGATTATTATTATAATTCAAAAACAGCTTGAGTATGAAAACCAAAATATATGGTTCAACCTATAGAAAATGTATTACTATTAAGTATATAAAAATGTAACACCCACTTTTTCCACTCAAATGTCACGTCAATAAATAATCATAAGTGGCAACATCGCAAACATCACATAATGCACGTGTCATAGGATTAACTGAAAACCACTATTAAGTAAAACTTTAATACAAAGTTATCGCAACATGTCACATGCAAATACAGATCACTACAGAGCTAACTGTTAAACACTGACTACTGATAGCTAACACAACGTTGATCAAGTACAAAATACAGATAACAGTTTCCGAGGTCTAATATCAAAAGTCAACAAGCGCACACAAACTCTGAACTGCCCTGGCTCCTACTTCGGCGGCTGCTGCTGTGACCCCACTGTATGACTGCCTGAGACACGTAAGACTCGAAAACATAAGCTGCAAAGCTCGTGAGTACGCGAGAGTTAGACTCTGCAGATAACAACACATAACATGCACAACACATATAGCTCAACACATATATTACAGGCTCAATGCACAACACGTATCTTTGCTCAAAGGGGGACGTCGTTCCCCAGCTAACAGGCCGCACACAGCAGCGGTTAGCTCACAATAGGCACAGGAGCGACCTGACAATAAACACTGTTGTATATATAAAATCTCAAACTTCGAGACTGGTTAGGGACAGTCAGCCTGCGCGACCACATGTCGCGGACACCTGCAACTCAAACACGTATAGCACGTTTAGGATAGATAGAATCATACATGTGCCGTATCTCTTTCTCATACACACATATCACAACACATACTCGACTCATAAAAGTTTACGCGCGTTTTGGAAAGAACTAAAGTACTCACCGATTACTCCAAAGCAACCGAAACCCGAAACTTTATTGCGGCTCAATACGCGGTCGGCTCGAACCTGTAAACACCACGGATCCCAAATATTAACGCAAGTCTCAATAACCAAACAATGCAAACCCGACTCAATTATCGTAAGCAACTCGACTCGAAACACGATCCCATACGGTTCACCACAATCCCGATGGAATCCCAAAACCCATGTGAAACTCAATTCGACATCATCCGAAGGAACCCGACACAATCTGACCCAAGACTCCCCTAAAAGGCTCAAACCGGATTTCTCCCGCAGGCTGCAGCTCGCGCCGCTAGGCCCCTCAAGCGGTGGTCTGCACCCTAATCTGCGATTTCTAACTCTGCCCAGGAGTTAAAACTCCTTTCATGCACGATTTTAGCCCCAAACAACCATATAAATCAGCATATAAGCTTCACTATCACTTAAACAATCATTCCCCACAAGAACTCAACATATGACACAATTTAAACTCTCAATTCAAGCTAGCTTACCTTGATAACCTTCAAGAACAGATTAGGCGGAAGATGATGAAGATGGTTAGCTTGAATCCAAGCTTTTCCAAGCAATTCTGGAGTTTAAAGGCAAACTTCCACTGCTGGAGCTTTTCAGAAATCACACACAATACACCTTTTTTTAGGGCTCTCAAGGGATAAGTAAGAAGGAAGGAGAGCATCTATATGTACGCTTCCCATTTAACCAGTCTCGGACCCATTAACCCGAACCCGATATCACTTTTTCACTATTTATATCATTATGACCTAATTAAATCCACGATCTCAACGATAATAATAATCCACTAATTATTAGTCCGGATACACGTATCACTCGGTCTCGACACGTTCAATCCACGAAACGGGATTCAATTGGACTAAAGCAATAATATTAAAATAAAGAGCCAATGGATTAAATCTACGTACCAGACTCAAATCCGGGATGTTACAAAAAGTTTATTTTATTTATTTATTTATAAATAAATCAATTTCTATAAAAGTTTATTATTTCATGAATATTTATAAACATCATTTATTACTTTGGACTCAACTTTTATGTATAAATAAAAGTTTGTTTTATTTTGTTATTTATAAATAAATCATTTTCTATAAAAATTTATTATCATGTGAATATTTATTACCAACATTTATTACTTGGGCCTCATTTATTAACATAATTTATTACTTTGGACTCAACTTTTATATATAAATAAAAGTTTGTTTTATTTTGTTATTTATAAATAAATCAATTTCTATAAAAATTTAGTATTACATGAATATTTATCGCCAACATTTATTACTTTGGACTCAACTTTTATATGTATACTAGTCAAAGTGACCCGTGAGATGCACCGGATTGTAATTTAATTTTTTGATTTAAATATTGTGTAATATTCAAAGATTTATATTTTGGGGCCACTTTATAAACTTTAGATTATACAACATATAGTATTTAGGCATAACTTTTTATAAATAGCAATTTTATAGTTTTGAAACTACACACTTTTAATCCAAAAAAATAAAGGTCATTTGTTTACTTATTTTAAGATTTAGTTTATTTAAGTTTCTTAACTTTACGTTTTAAAAGATTTTAAAGTGTGTGTGTGTGTGTGTGTGTATATATATATATAATTTGTGTTAAGTTTAAATTAGAGGGTTAAACTTAAAACTGTTATCATATATTTTTTATGTTAATGGTCATTATATATTAAACTAAAAAAGGAATTTAATTCAAATCTTTAACAAAGTAAAATTTGGTTAAATTATTAAAACTTTGATATTTATATGAAAAATATAGTTTTTCCACACAGTGAGACTACTATGAACTTTTAAAGGTTGACTGTTAGAGATAAAAATATATTTATCTTTTGATGAAACGATATTTTATTAATATTTGTCAAATAATTAAATTTAATACTGATTTTTAATTTTAAAAATTGAATTATACATTACATTCAGAACATATGATAATTAGATAAATATTTTTTAATAAGTAACAATCAAGAGAGTCATATAGTATTTCTTATAGGGATGAGATTTTTCACCGAATACCGGTACCGAACCGGTACATTCGGTTCGGTATTCGGTTCTTGTTTTTTGTTTAAATCGGGATCGGTACTAACTGGTTTCAGTATCAATAAAAACCGGTACTACCGGTACCGGTACCGAATTCATTTTCATATGATTGTTTTAAGTTTTACATCTTGTTACTTCACATATACATTTGTTAACTTTAATTATTTTTAAATGATTTGCGGGTTGTGTATTTGAAAGCTACAATGGATATTCGGTCAAATAGTTCATACGTATTTAGAATGAATTATAAACGACTAATCTTCTTTTTTGATCCATGAATTTGTTGTTATTTATTTTCTTGAATTTTCGGTACCAAATTCGGTATAGCACCGTAAAACCGGTACCGATACTGGGACCGAACCGGTACCAGTCAATTAAACTCGGTTCGGTATTCGGTACCTTTAATCGTACAAAAAATTATCGGTACCAACCGGCCCGGGTACCGAACTCATCCCTAATTTCTTATACATAAAATATACGAACTACATTTATTTTTTTGTTTGGAACAATATATTAAAATAAAATTTGCAATACTTAATTATCAAAGTTTTTTGAATAAATTATTTTTTATAACTATGGTACAAACTTTAATCACTTGTTACGAAAATGATGATTAAAAAATATTTTTGTCTCGACAA
Organism: Centrapalus pauciflorus; assembly: GCA_020465985.1. Taxonomy (NCBI): domain Eukaryota; kingdom Viridiplantae; phylum Streptophyta; class Magnoliopsida; order Asterales; family Asteraceae; genus Centrapalus; species Centrapalus pauciflorus. The sequence continues at coordinate 1,499,475 of JAANYP010000257.1, forward strand.
TTGGAATAAAAACAACCATAACTCAAATATTATTTATATAAAACAATTAAAAAAACACAACACCACAAAAAGTTTAAGGTTATTGTTAGAATTTTTTAATACATACAAAGTTAAAGTCTAATATTAATTTAAAATAAAATAAAAATCAATTGTAATTTTATAACCATAATTTGTTTTGTTGCGATGATTTTTATTGATAATTATTTAAAGTTAGATGAATCCTTATATGTATTATTTTTAAAAAAAATTAATATAACTTAGATAAATCAATAAAAATTTTATTAATAAAAAATTATAAAATTAAATATATATGATATTTTTATTATTTATTAGATGGACTATCTATCTATATATTATAATAATTGAGAATAATTCTTGCCACGTGTCACCTTTCTAATACCCCACTTTTTAATTTTCCCGCTTTTTTTCCAAAAATAAAACATAACATTAATTTAAGTAACATTCTTATCATTTAATCGATTTAATTTAAATTTTATTGTTGAAACTTATTATTTTTGTTACCTAAAGTAATTCAAACTACAATTAATATTCATTAAAAGTTTTCAAGATTAACAAGCTAAAATATTTTTTTTAAAAAATCAATAAAATAATAAACTTCATGTTTAAATGCCCCAAATAGTAAATAATTTAAAAAAAATCGGTAAAATAAAAATTTAGTTTTATAATAAAAATTTTAAAAGATCTATAAAATATCAAAATTTTAAATGCCCAAATGATTTTATGAAATTATAATTAAATACTTTAGTTTAAAATAAATTTAAAAAACTTTTTGTTATCAAATTTTTATATGTTAAGTATTAAATTTGACACATTAAAAAAATAATCATTCAAATTTCAAATGTATTTCTTAAATAAAATTTTGTATTAATATTTTCTAAAGCTTCAAAAATAAATGTTGCAAAATTTATATTTTAAAATAACTTACTTTCGACTGATCTTACTTAATTAATTATTTATTAAGTTGACGTTGGAAATGTTATATCAAGTTTTAATCACTAAGACAATAAATATTTATTATTAATTAAAACATCTTCAATAAGAAAAACTTATGTATGGTTTATTTTAAGGTCTCTAGCAAATTTATACAATTTAAATTAATATACTTCATAAAAATTAATAATATAAAATAATTACCATTTAAAAATTATTTTGTTGATTTCAATGGGATTATTGATGATAATACAACAACAAATAAAACAGAATGAATATTTAACATTTTTTTAATCAATAATAATTGAATTGAATTGCATATGTAAGATTCATAAAATACTATATTTAAATCAACAATTCAAATATTTTGAATCACATTTTAGTCGTCTTCTTTGACTTAAACATTGACTAGAGTCATCATTTTTTACCATAAACTCAATGATTTTGCATGTATACCATCTTTTTATTGGTTTTACTGTATCTTAATTTTAAATTTTTTTTGAAGGTTCTTAAGGGATCTCACATCTTTAATAATATTTAATTTATATCAAATCTTTTACATCAATCCATGTAATACATGGGTATTATCTAGTTTTAAATATTTAACAAAAATTAACTAAGTGATTATTACTACTATTTATTAAAGAAAAATTAAAATCAAATAATGTACAACAACTATATTTTAAATTTGAACATTCAATTATCAATATGAATATTCAAATTTAACCATTTTGCCTAAAAATTTAGTTACCAAATTTATATGAATATATTAGATGAAATTTTAAAATATTATTTAATTTCTCAAATTAACTAATTAATATATAAATGTTTATTTTTGGTAATAATGACATTATTATTATTATTATTAAGTTATATAAAAATAAATCAATTAATGTCAAAGATATCTTATATACTATAAAAGTTAAGTCCTAACCCTAATAAATGTTGGTAATCAATTTTATTTTTTCTATAAACTAAATCATTTCATAAATAATATAAACCTCTAGATATATTGTTCAAATTAAATCGTTTTCCAAATAATAATATTATATTTATCATAATAAATGCAGGTAATCAATTTTGTTTTTGTATAATTTAATTCATTTCATAAATAATATAAATCTATAGATTTATTAAATGCATTTAAATAATTTTATTTTTGTATAAATTAGTTTATTTCATAAATAAATTATGGTTTATTTAATGAAAATAAGCACTTATTTTTATCAAAAAAATATGTATCTGTTGAAATATATTACATAATTTTTTATATTTAAAACCTAATTTGAGTCCCATGTATGAATAGTTGTGTTAATGTTTTAAAATTTTCTTTTATAATTAAAAATTGTGTCTCATTTAAAATTTTGCTTTTTTTTGTTTAATGTCATTACCGTTTCATGACCTTTGGTCATTCATAATTAATTGTTATCTCATATTCATCCATTACTTACAAAGAAAATGAATGATCATCAAAAGTTTTAAATAGTATGGGTTGCAAATAAATTATTTGTCAACCTAAAACGTTCTCATTTCTTCTCCTAGAATTTCACCGTTTAGTTTTATTCTTGAGTTATTCTTCTTTTATTTTTTAAATATCAAGTTCGTTCTTCATCTCTAACACATGTATGATTATTTTTATTTTGTGAAATCGATTATTGTTTTTATTTTGTGATTTCTTATATTTGACAGTGATAATGATGAACATTATTGAAGGGATCATCCATGCAAAGAAGTTCTCGACAAATCAATTTTCTAGAAAAAAATTTGTGTGTTCTTCAATCCAAACATTGATAATTCTTTTTACATTTAATGATATATTTATTTTTAAATTATTTCAAATTATATGTTTTTATTAATAAATTTTTTATGTTAATGTAGGTGATTGATATGCTCTATATTGATTTGTCAAATATCCTAAAGGTTCGTTGCTAAAAAATATATATGTCAATGATATATTCACCAACATGCATATGTCATTGTCATCCGTACTTTCAACTATATAGTTAACCAATAATATTTTTTTTAAATATATTAACAAAGTAATTTTTTTTCTATATACTTGAATTCTTCCATGAATATTATCGTGATGATTTTTTCAACAATAAAAGTTTTACGATATTTTATTTTTAATTATTTATTTTTTATTTTAATTCATTGTTGAAGAATTTTCAATAAAAATTGATCTAGAAACATTATTGAATACCATACGGTCTAATAAAAATTATAATATATTTTAATTTAACCATCATTATACAATTTGATATTGTGAATACTTTAAAGTTAATTTAATGGTAATATTTTGAAATTAGACAAAAAAAAAACATATAATTAAATCATTGCTCAAATTTTGAAAATTTTAACTTTTTACAATTATTTATAAAAATTGAACTATAAAAAATTTAGATTAAACTTTCTATTGAAATTACCAAATAGGTTATTATTTTTTTCTAAAATTTGATAAAAATAGTTAATAAAATAATAGATATTAAAATTATATTAACTATTTATGATTACTTTAAAAGACAACAATTAAAAAATCAATAATACTAACATATGTATTTAATTTTTAAAAATATGTATATTTTTAAGAAATATTACATAATTTTTTTTTACATTTAAAATTTGATTTGAGTTCCATGTATAAATAGTTGTGTTAATTTTTTAAATTTTATTTTAACTTTTCTTCTTTTATATTTAAAAACTGTCTCATTTAAAATTTTGTTTTTTATTGTTTACTTTCATTACGGTTTCATGACCATTGGTTATCTATAACTAATTGTTATTTAATCCATAGGTTACAAAGAAAATAAATGATTATCAAATGTTATAAATAGTATGGGTTGCAAATAATCCATTTGTCAACTTAAAACGTTCTAATTTCTTCTCCTAGATTTTCACCAGTTAGTTTTCTTTTTGATTTGTTCTTCTTTTGTTTTCAAATATCAAGTATAAATAGTTGTGTTAATTTTTTAAATTTCATTTTAACTTTTTTTCTTTTATATTTAAAAATTGTCTCATTTAAATTTTTATTTTTTATTGTTTAATTTTATTACCGTTTCATGACCCTTGGTTATTTATAACTAATTGTTATTTAATCCATAGGTTACAAAGAAAATAAATGATTATCAAAGGTTATAAATAGTAGGGTTGCAAATAATGCAATTGTCAACTTAAAACATTCTAATTTCTTCTCCTAGATTTTCACCGATTAGTTTTCTTTTTCATTTGTTCTTCTTTTGTTTTCAAAAATCAAGTTCGTTCTTAATCTCTAACACATATATGTTTATTCTATATTGTGAAATCGATTAATACAATTTTTTGTTTTGTGATATTTTATATTTGATGGTGATAACGGATGTATATTATTGAAATACCATCCATGTAAAGAAATTCTTGACAAATTGATTTTCTAGGAAAAAATATGTAACATCCGTCATTTCGACTTGGTACACGAAATTATTTTAGTGGTATAATCATAGGAAATGTAATGGTTTAAGTATATAATTAAATTTTATTTTAAATCAATAATAGTTACACATAAATAAAGCCGGATTATTAAGTGAAGTAAAAATTATCAAAATTCCATTTTATTTTCATATTTTTTATTATTTCCATATTAATAAAGAAATTAGAGCAGTGTCATTTATACCAATATCAATTTTCTATATATTTTCATTAAGAATTATTGTTCTTATCACATGACAAAAGAGTTGTAAAACTCGTATGTAACTTAACTCTCTTTAATCCTGATACCAAATGCATCCTTACATGTGATACCTAAATTTGTGGAAATATTTAAACCTAAATGTGTAATTCCTAAACTTTGTTGTTTTTATTCTTTCTTTTGGTGTCCTCACAACGGTAGTCTATTGGTTGGAGACATCGAATTCATAGTGGAGATTCAATATTAAAAATCTTGCACATGTCCTTTAATCATGTGTTACGCTATTTACATTCTTCATGTTAACCGTGGGGTCAATGGAGACCTCAGAGGTTGGATTACCCCTTTTTTTTTCTTTTGTTAACATATTTTAAATGAGGTACATAAATGTAATATTTTAGATATTTTTGTATATTAATTAATGTAAATATAAATTACATCAATTACTTTTAAAATATGTATGTGACACCCTCTAATCCCAACTAAAAGCCACGTCATTTACAATACACATGTGGCATTAACGCATATAAAATCCATCACACATGTCAAGGGTTTGCACAAACACTGATGAATTAAAACATTTCACAACATAATCATAATATCCAAAAGTCAACCCGACATACAAAACCCGACCCGGACCCAAATGTTCACATACAACCCAGTATCATTTGTCCCAAAGTTTCTGGCAAAGTAATCACATACAGATAACAAAAGCAGAACCTCCCGATCGCAGCAAGTCAAGCTCCTATCGTCGCTCAGGAGCTGGCGGTCCTATCTTCGGTCCCCCTGATACACACATCAGACTCGAATACGTAAGCTTCGCAGCTCGTGAGTACACAAGGGTTAGACACTGCACAATTCACATAATCACACATCGCATGTCACATGGCAGCCCTACACTACGTGGCATAACACATGCCAACGAGCCTCTAATCAGAGACCCTAGAGATCCAATACAGAAAGAGATACTCATCTCGATTGGGGATCCCTCCCCCCCCCTGGAGCCCAACCACGCCCGTGGAAGCTAACAGGAATAACGACCGCATATATATATATATATGGGAACCCTTCACAGGGTCAAACAGAGCTACACAGCTCCCACGATACTCATCGCAATATATAGTAATGGATCTCAAATATAACACATAGTAAGAAAGAAAGATCATACCTGAGGGGCAACTCGCAGTGCCCAAACAATTCATATAATCACATATGAAATATTAACACAAAAGACTCGAAAGACAACGACTAGTCTTTGGAAAAAGTCTCGCGTACTCACCTGGATCACCCTGCACAATTTCCCTAACTGTCTGATCCGAACCCGGCCCGTAACAATCTCTGGGAATCCCTGTACACAAATTAATTCTCCCAGATTAATCTCGATTATCCCATAACTGTTAATATACCCAAATGAACCCACAAAACAACCCAACGGACCCCCAAAGCCCAAACCGACCCAAGCCCGCAGAAGCCCGATCGCGGCCCGCGCTCCCCAAGAACATCGCGGTCGCGCTCACGACGTGAAACAGATCCTCTGTTTTCTGTTTCAGTTCTGCCCAGGGGGTATAACCCTCCCCCAATCCGATTTCCAGCAGAATATTACACAATATGGATACCAAAATATTGCCAAAACATAACTAAACCAATTCCCAACATATTACACCATTTAACACATAGAATCAACGTTAAATCAAAGGCCCTTTACCTTGCAACTTCAAGAACACCTCAAGAAGGTTTAATCTGATTTCAGCAACCTTGATCACTTAATCGGAGCTCAATTTCAATCTTCAGCAGCAAGAGTTTACACACACACACTTATTTCTGGAATTTGCACAAAAGAGAAGATAAGAACGCACGTCACACACATATATTACATAAACGGATCCCGTTATATCGCGGGTTCGACACCGATACCCGACCCCAATATCAAAAATCCACTATTTATATCATTAAATCCCATTTAATCTCGTGAATCCATAATTATAATTTATCCACTAAAATTATATCCCGAATCCACGTAATCCCCCGTCCCGACACGTATAATCCACTATACGGGACGCAATTGGACCAACGCAATACTCAATAAAATAATTGGTCAATAGGATAATTACACGTACTTGCTCGGGAGTCGGGGTGTTACAAATCCTCCCCCCTTACAAAGATTCCGTCCCGGAATCTAACTCTGACTCTGGAACAGAAAAGGATAGTGACTCCGCATCTCAGATTCGGGTTCCCAAGTTGCGCTGGTACCCTTATGATGTCTCCATTGAATGAGTACCAATGATATCTCTTTATTGCGCAATTTCTTTACCTTCCGATCAGTAATCATCTCTGGCTGCTCAGCATATCTCAATTGATCATCCACGGATATCTCTGATAAAGGCACATACTGATCCTCCTTAGCTAGACACTTTCTCAGATGGCTCACATGGAATAATCATGAACACCGGCTAACTCTGGCGGCAATCTCAACCGGTAGGCCTGATCTCTGACCCTGGCAATTATCTCAAACGGCCCTATATACCTCGGACTCAACTTGCCCCGGTGCCTGAAACGAATAACACCCTTCCATGGAGACACTTTCAATAACACCTGATCCCCAACACTGAATTCGAGCTCTGAAGTACGGCGGTCAGCATAGCACTTCTGACGGCTCTGTGCAACTCGCATATGCTCCCGGATCACAGCTACTTTATCACTCGTCTCCTGAAGTAGCTCGGGCCCACTGATCGGTCGCTCACCGACCTCACCCCAACACACGGGGGTTAGACACTTACGGCCATATAATGCTTCGAACGGTGCCATCTTAATCGAGGCATGGTAGCTATTATTATAAGCAAACTCTACTAATGGGAGATGCACATCCCAGCTACCTCTGAAGTCTATGGCACATGCTCTCAACATGTCCTCAAGTGTCTGGTTGGTGCGCTCGGTCTGCCCATCTGTCTGAGGCCTATAAGTTGTGCTCAGCTGAACCCGGGTACCCAGCTCTCTCTGGAAACTCTGCCAGAACCGCGAGGTGAATCGAGTATCGCGATCAGAAGTAATCGACTTCGGAACCCCATGCCGCGACACCACCTCATTAATATACAGCCGCGCTAGCTGGTCCATCGTGATCGTACCCCGAACCGCAAGAAAGTGCGCACTCTTAGTCAACCGGTCTACTATGACCCAAATCATATCGTTCCCACGCACAGTACGAGGAAGTCTGACGATGAAATCCATCGTGATGTGGTACCACTTCCACTCGGGAATCTCCAGTGGTTGTAGACGGCCGTGCGGCTTCTGATGCTCACTTTTGACCCGCAAACACGTCATACACTGCTCGACGTAACGGCCCACATCCCTTTTCATACCCGGCCACCAGTAGAACTCTCGGAGATCTCGGTACATCTTGGTGCTCCCAGGGTGAATAGACAACCTCGACTTATGTGACTCATCAAGAATCAACTGTCGCAAGTTCCCAACTCTGGGAACCCAAACTCTGCCTCTCAATGCATACAAACCCCGGTCATCCCTGACCAACGACTCTGACTGCCCCACCAGCCTCTCTCTCTTCACATTCTGCTCCCGCAGACCCTCTATCTGTGCCAATCTCAGACTGTCAACCAGGGTAGAGGTGATCTCGAGTCTCACAGCTCGGGAGGTAACCGTCTGAACACACGCCTTACGACTCAAGGCGTCAGCAACTACGTTCGCCTTTCCAGGATGATACTGTATCTCACAGTCATAATCTTTCAGAAGCTCTAAACTGCGTCTCTGTCGCATGTTCAACTCCTTTTGACTGAAAAGACACTGAAGGCTCTTATGATCAGTATATATTACAAACTGGGACCCGTATAGATAATGCCGCCATATCTTTAACGCAAAGACTATGGCATCCAACTCAAGATCATGGACAGTATGATTCTCCTCATATGTCTTCAGCTGTCTCGAAGCGTAGGCAATCACCTTGCCCCGCTGCATCAACACACAACCCAGCCCTGTCCCTGATGCATCACAGTACACAGCGAAATCATCCGTACCCTCGGGCAAAGCCAACACCGGCGCCTGGCACAATCGAGCTCTCAACTCAGCAAAGGCAGTCTCCTGCTCGTCATTCCACTCGAATGGTACGCCCTGCCGTGTCAGCCTTGTCAACGGCATGGCTATCCGCGAAAAATTCTGAATGAACCGTCTGTAGTAGCCTGCTAATCCCAGGAAACTACGAATCTCTGGCACGGTCTTAGGCTGCTCCCAACTCATCACAGCCTCGATCTTCGCGGGATCCACTTTAATGCCCTCGCTGCTCACAATATGGCCCAAGAACTGCACCTCTCGGAGCCAAAACTCGCACTTCGAAAATTTCGCATAAAGTCTCTCTTTCTGCAGCACGCTTAGGACCTCCCTCAAGTGCTGCTCATGCTCCTCAGCGCTCCTCGAGTAGATCAATATGTCGTCTATGAACACGATCACAAATCGATCCAACATGGCTCTACACACCCTATTCATCAAATCCATGAAGGCTGCGGGTGCGTTAGTCAGTCCGAATGGCATGACTAGAAACTCATAGTGTCCATAGCGCGTCCTGAAGGCTGTCTTGGGCACATCCTCTTCCCTGACCTTCAGCTGATGATATCCAGATCGCAAATCAATCTTCGAGAAGAAGCTAGATCCCTGTAGCTGATCGAATAAATCGTCGATTCGCGGAAGTGGATATCTATTCTTCACTGTCACTTTATTTAACTCCCGATAATCGATACACATTCGCATGGTACCGTCTTTCTTCTTCACAAACAACACCGGTGCTCCCCACGGTGATGAGCTCGGACGGATAAATCCCCTATCCAGCAACTCCTGAAGTTGAGTCATCATCTCTCGCATCTCAGTGGGTGCCAGCCTGTAAGGCGTCTTCGCAATCGGCACCGCTCCAGGGATGAGGTCGATCCGGAACTCTACCTGGCGATCTGGCGGTAGCCCAGGTAGCTCATCTGGGAATACCTCAGGGTAGTCTCGCACTACAGGTACATCCCCTACCTTCGTCTTCTCCTTCTGGGCGTCAATCACATAAGCCAAGAAGGTTTCACAACCCTTGGTCACATATCTCTGAGCTCTAATCATCGAGATAATCCCAATCTCGCCCTTTCGCCTCTCCCCGTAAACTGTCACGGCCTCGGCCTCAGAAATCGGTATCCTGATCATATTCTTTGCACAAAGAATGTCTGCCTGACGGGCTGTCATCCAGTCCATACCGACGATCACATCGAAGCTGCTGATCTCGATAGGCAGTAAATCGATCAGGAATCGGTGAGTATCGATCTCGAGTACACACTCTCGATACACACGACTCACTAAGGCGGTACTACCGTCTACCCTCTCGACAATCAATGGCACAGATAACACAGTAGGAGCAACAGTAAAATAAGCACAGAATGACACTGACACATATGAGCGATCGGCTCCAGAATCAAATAAGACTCGCGCACGCAAGCGATTCAGAATATACGTACCCGTAACAACATCTGGAGCATCTCTGGCCTCCTCAGCTGTGGCCTGGAACACCCGGCCTCTGGCTCTCGGAGCTGCATCCCTGCGGGAGGTGGAAGAAGAAGGCTCGACTCTAGCACCGCTCGTGCTCGCTCCCGGTACTGCTGGTGCTGTCTCTGGGCAGTCTCTCATGCGATGGCCCGGCTTCCCACATCGGAAGCATAATGCCTCTGGGGCTGTGCAGGCTGTAGCTGTGTGGCCGAACTGGCCACATCTAAAACACCGAAACTGATCACTGGCACACGGTCCGGCATGCCTGCGGTGGCATCTCGGACAATCTCGCTCTCCGGATAAACTGTCAGCTCTACTCCCCGATGCCCGGGACCCCTGCCCAACACTGCTCTGACTGGCCGCATGACTGTCTCTCTGACCTCGTCCCTGGGATCTCTCATCCCGACCTCTATCTCTGCCTCTGTCCCTGCCTCGGTCCCTACGCGGACCTGAACTCTGCTCCTGCTGACGGCCCTGCTCGGGCTGCTGATCCCTCGGCTCGCGCCAGTAACTGGACTGCTCAGTGGCTCCCGTACGCTGTCTCTGAGTAGGCGGCTGCTCTCGCTGCCTCTCGATCTCTCGCTCTCTCATGCGAGCTAATTCCAGCGCCCTAGCAAAAGATGACGTCTCCTGTAGTCCCACAAACTCCCTGATATCTGGTCTCAGGCCGTCAACAAAGGCATCGGCCTTGCGTCTCTCTGTATTCACATGCTGCGACGCGAACTGGGAGTACTCATTGAAGCGATCCACATACTGCTGCACGGACAGATCCCTCTGCTGTAAGTGGAGGAAACAGCGCTCCATCTCTCGCTGCTCATCACGGGGCGCATACTGAATCTCAAACATGTCCTTAAACTGAGCCCAGGACATCGCATATGCACGAGAATCAGACATGGAAGACTCGATAGATCTCCACCACTGTGAGGCTCCACCCCTCAACTGATACGTGGCATACCCTACCATGTCTTTCGGGTCCACATGAGCAACCCGAAATGCAGACTCAATCTCGCGCTCCCACGCGAGTGCCATCCCTGGCTCACCCCCGCCTCTGAACTCTGGAGGATTCCCAGTCATGAAATCCTTAAATGAACCCCCTCGCTGAGATGTAGAGGAAGAGGCACCTGCACCCGTGCCCGTATCTTGACCATCCCCAGAACGTGGCCCCGGATCACGTCCCTGCTCTCTCTCCAGCTCTCTCTGCTGTCTATAGAACTCGGTAAGAACCCCAAGCAACTCTGACTTGCGGATATACTCATCATCACCCGGCGGCTTACCCGCGCCAGAACCCTCTCCCTGGTCTGCCATACTGATCTGCACAAAACAAGGCAATTAAGCACAAAGAAGTAGGTCTCCCAGCGTTATACACTAAGCCAGGATAATTAAATCCTCTAGTATCCGTCACCGGAATACTCCCCAAGAATCTGGACACGGTCTAAGCTCAAGCATCCACTGATACTCAATACTAAAACCACAAGCTCTGATACCATACATGTGACACCCTCTAATCCCAGCTAAAAGCCACGTCATTCAAGGGTTTGCACAAACACTGATGAATTAAAACATTTCACAACATAACCATAATATCCAAAAGTCAACCCGACATACAAAACCCGACCCGGACCCAAATGTTCACATACAACCCAGTATCATTTGTCCCAAAGTTTCTGGCAAAGTAATCACATACAGATAACAAAAGCAGAACCTCCCGATCGCAGCAAGTCAAGCTCCTATCGTCGCTCAGGAGCTGGCGGTCCTATCTTCGGTCCCCCTGATACACACATCAGACTCGAATACGTAAGCTTCGCAGCTCGTGAGTACACAAGGGTTAGACACTGCACAATTCACATAATCACACATCGCATGTCACATGGCAGCCCTACACTACGTGGCATAACACATGCCAACGAGCCTCTAATCAGAGACCCTAGAGATCCAATACAGAAAGAGATACTCATCTCAATTGGGGATCCCTCCCCCCCCCCCTGGAGCCAAACCACGCCCGTGGAAGCTAACAGGAATAACGGCCGCATATATATATATGGGAACCCTTCACAGGGTCAAACAGAGCTACACAGCTCCCACGATACTCATCGCAATATATATTAATGGATCTCAAATATAACACATAGTAAGAAAGAAAGATCATACCTGAGGGGCAACTCGCAGTGCCCAAACAATTCATATAATCACATATGAAATATTAACACAAAAGACTCGAAAGACAACGACTAGTCTTTGGAAAAAGTCTCGCGTACTCACCTGTATCACCCTGCACAATTTCCCTAACTGTCTGATCCGAACCCGGCCCGTAACAATCTCTGGGAATCCCTGTACACAAATTAATTCTCCCAGATTAATCTCGATTATCCCATAACTGTTAATATACCCAAATGAACCCACAAAACAACCCAACGGACCCCCAAAGCCCAAACCGACCCAAGCCCGCAGAAGCCCGATCGCGGCCACACTGGCCCGATCGCGGCCCGCGCTCCCCAAGAACATCGCGGCCGCGCTAGGCGCGTCGCGGTCGCGCTCACGACGTGAAACAGATCCTCTGTTTTCTGTTTCAGTTCTGCCCAGGGGGTATAACCCTCCCCCAATCCGATTTCCAGCAGAATATTACACAATATGGATACCAAAATATTGCCAAAACATAACTAAACCAATTCCCAACATATTACACCATTTAACACATAGAATCAAGGTTAAATCAAAGGCCCTTTACCTTGCAACTTCAAGAACACCTCAAGAAGGTTTAATCTGATTTCAGCAACCTTGATCACTTAATCGGAGCTCAATTTCAATCTTCAGCAGCAAGAGTTTACACACACACACTTATTTCTGGAATTTGCACAAAAGAGAAGATAAGAACGCACGTCACACACATATATTACATAAACGGATCCCGTTATATTGCGGGTTCGACACCGATACCCGACCCCAATATCAAAAATCCACTATTTATATCATTAAATCTCATTTAATCTCGTGAATCCATAATTATAATTTATCCACTAAAATTATATCCCGAATCCACGTAATCCCCCGTCCCGACACGTATAATCCACTATACGGGACGCAATTGGACCAACGCAATACTCAATAAAATAATTGGTCAATAGGATAATTACACGTACCTGCTCGGGAGTCGGGGTGTTACAATGTACGTGGTTATTAACTTATTATATACACATTCTTTTTACCTCTCACAACCCTGTATGCATGTCAAATGAGGGTACATGTGATTTTTAATTTGTTGATGGGAGGCTATTTCTTATCTTACAGTACTACTTTTTGGATCATTCTTGTTTCTGTGTTTCCTTTCCATGCGTCATGTCTTTGTTTTTTACACTTTTATTTTGTTTTTTTTCCTTTTTTTAATCTTAAAACACATGAATTTAAATGATACTAAAAATGTGTTGACACAATGAGTTAATTGAAGTGATGTTTGGATTTGCATTTTGATAATAAAATTAAGTACAGAAGTTACAACAAAAAATGATTTTGTTTACAACACATTTTTCTTATCTTTTTGTATTTTCAAAACATAAAAAACAAATACTTACTTTCAAAAGATAAAGACAAACATCTTAACATCCTCTTAATAGTAAAAATATTCACAATCTGGCTCATTTTAATTGTATTCATGAGATATTTGTAATAATATGTTTTGTACAAACTAACTTTTTTATGTATACATTATCCAAATAACTACATTAAAGTTTAATCAAAATTATAACGTCGAGAAAGACCGTCATAAATGAATCATAACTAATTCATTTTTTCTTAAATGTAATCAAATAATAATTAAGGCAAAGGACAAATGAGCAAGAAAGATGACATAAAATTTAAATTTAAACAATAAAGGTATAGAAAAAAATTTTAGGCCAAGAAAGAAACATGAAATTCTATTTTTGCTGAGAAATGACATGAAATTCTATTTTTATGCTGAGGAAGAATTTATGAAATGTTGTTTTTTGCCTAATAGGATCATTAATTCAATTTTTAGCTTATTAATTGGTCACTAATACCGTTTTTTTTATCCAAATTGAATTTTATAATCCGGATAAAAGCGGTTGCATTTACTGTAAATGTTTAATTTTTATGCTACATTACTCGGTCAATTAACTAGTGATGCGTTTATATTGGTTCATGTATGTGTGTGCACAAGCACATGAGTGCGTGGGTGCGTATACTCAACATCTATACTATATATAATAAGAAAACTACTTGGAGATTTTGTACCATTGGATGAAAAGAAATCAATGGTCCAGATTAATGACAACTCATAATTATTTATGAGATGTCTCTTATACCCTTAATTAAAATCAATAATTATACATATGCCATTATTTTAATTCATTTTTCAAATTTACTACATTATCTTGATTACATTAAATTTTGATTTTAATTTTTTCATTAATAAATTAATATTTACCTAAAATAAATATGTGTCATTATTATCCTTAATGATCATAGTTAAATTCAAATGTAAAATTTTGAATTTAAACGTAGAAGTGTAGTAAATAAAGTTAAATTTGTTAATTATTTTGCTAACAAGATTTATAATTTAATTGATAAAACTTCAATTGTGAATATGATAAATTTTGATTGTTGATTTTCAAATATTCCTTTTTTATATTTTATCATTTTTAAAATATATACATATTCACATAATTGAAGTTTTTTGTTTCTTACATTAATATTTCATATTTGAAGTTAATAAAAATTAAAAGAAACATTTTTTGCAAACACATATTATCTGTTTTTAATAATACAATATAATAATATTTTTTAATTAATATCAAACAACTAATTATTTTTTTTATTTTTAATTTAACCAGCTTTCAATTTTTTTTATTTTAATTATATATAAATTTTATAATAATTTATTTAAATATTTAAAAAAATATTTATTTTCTAAATCAACTCATGTAATACATGGGTTGATTAACCTATATATTATAATAAACAAAACAATTCATGTCACATGTCACTTCTACAATACAAGAAAATTTTATTTTTTCACATCTTTTTCTAAATTTAACGCCTTAACTTAATTGCATTAAATTTTGACTTTATTTATTTTCATTAATTAATAAGTAATAAATTAGATTTTTTAACATTTAAAATTAATGTTTACCTAAAATAAATATTTGTCATTTTTATCCATAATAATCATAATTAGATCCAAATGTAATAATTTGATTTAGTTGTGGAAATTATTATTATTATGTATAATAAAGGAAAATATCAAATGTCACGTGCCACCTCTACGTTCACCAAAAAGATAATTACAACTTATAAAAAAATGAAAGATAAATACAATTTAATATTTTAAAAAAAGATAAATATACTTTATTTTTTAATATGTAAATAATAAAAAAATAAACACAATTATTATTTTTGTATATTTTTATTTTTGCTCATATACATTTTATATAAATAAATTTATATAAAAATATCCACGTAATACGTGGGTTATAAACTAGTTTTATATAACTTGAGATGATCATACATATTTTATGTATTTAAATATATTCACACAATTAATATGAAACAAAACAAATATATTTTATAGTTGTGTTGCATTTTTTTTTTTAAATTTAGTATATATATTTTGTTATCTATATACATTAGTTTCTTTTTTTTCCAAGTTTGTTTTCTTTTATAATTATTGTTTTTTAAGTTTGTTTTTTTTACTTTTTATATTTAATCTAAAATAAAACTATTTATTTATTTACTGATTATTGTTATTACCATAAATTCAAAAAATTAAAACTCATGACCTATGCATTTCCAAATCCCTTGCTCCCTTCTCTAGGTCCTCATTGTCAAACCATAGTCATCTTGTCTCTGTTCTTTGACATTCTCATCGATGAAACCCTCAAAGTTTCGTATTCTTTCTCTAGGATCCTTAGAAAAATATATATCTCCCTAAAATATATATAATGTTATCGTTAACACAAAATATACACAATTAATAACATTGGATAACAAATTATAACTCAAATGATAGATTAAATATAAAAAAGAAAAAAAGGCAAACTAAAAAAACAATAATTATATAAGAAAGCAAACTTGAAAAAAAAAAGAAACTAATGTATTTAGAAAACAAAAAATATATACTAAAATTAAAAAAAATGCAATACAACTATAAAATTCGAAAAGAAAAATAAAAGAAAGAATGTAACATGTAATCAGTTAGTTATATATAGAAAAGTGCAAGAAAAAAAAACAGATAAGAAAATTTAATAAGACGATACGATTTGATTACAAACGAGCAAAAACATAATACAACTTTTTATCGTTATCGTTAATTTGTTTTACTATGAAGAATTTATAGTAAAGTTTAAAAACATAAATTATATAAAATTATTAAAAGTGATATGATATTTTAATTTAAGTTGTATAAATATGATATTTTGAAGTTTATTTGAAAGAAGAAATAAGTAGGGGTATAATGGTCATTAATTAATAAGCAATATTACTTATGAGTTTTAAATGATATAAAAATAATTAAATAAATGAATTTGGGTATGTATGATATCAATGATGTTTAAGAGGGATATATGTGATATTAATAACTAAAATTGGGTATATATGATATTATGATGTTTTGGAGTGATATATATGATATTAAAATTTTAAGTTGGGTATATACGATATTATGAAGTTTTGCTGAGGTATATATGAAATAATCCGTTAATAAATTAACGAAAAATTAATAATGATGCTAACTAATTAAACATGTTCAAAGAAAGTTTGTGTGTGAAATGTGAATACGATTAAAAAAGAGCTTTTCATGTTTTAAAAAATGAAGATAAAAAAACTAAAAGTTGGTGAAATTGAGTGCAAAAATCCAAATCCAACCGATTGTTACAGACACAAAATTAGGGGTGTTATATGCAATATGCGGACCAAATACCCGAACCGAACCGGGACCGGTTAGGACCGATTTCCAAGCAATGGTCCGGTCCTCGGTTTCATATAATTGTTTCACTCGGGTTCGGTCCTAACCGGGTTCGGTCCGGTCCGGGTTCGGGAATTACCCGGAACCGAAATGCAAAGCCAATTAGAATTTAGAAATAGGATTTAGGATCTCCAGTAGTCCAGTTCTCCACCGCAACACAAACTCCAGAGACCAGAAGACGAAGTGGAAGAGACGCTGTGAGGTCGATGGAATCAAAGAGTTGCCGTGGATTGAGGTCGATGGAATCGAAGAGATGATATTGACGACATTTTGAAATACAATGACATCGCATT
>JAANYP010000258.1:0-266233 GCA_020465985.1 Centrapalus pauciflorus
GGACCCTCGACCATCGGCTCGTCTTCTATTAGCATGTACTCCTGAGCCTCCTGTGACTTTTCCCCCGACCCCTGAAATTCAGACCCCTCGGCAGTCTCTGCTCCCCCTATGCCCAGCATGGGCTCCTCAAATTGTACTTTTCTGCGCTTCTCCCCCTCATGACGATCAGGGTTGTCCTGGTCGTCATGTTTTCTTATGGGGGCTTCGGCCTGAGTGCGGCACTGAAGATCTATAACCGCTGACTCAAGGCGATCCATCCTTGAATTGAGCTGCTCTTGGACTTGAAGGATTAGGCGATTAAGTGCGTCCAGTTTGTCAGAGAGCTCCGCCATTTGAAGTTGGACTGAATGGGATCCTGGTGAGGGGCCGGCTTCGGAGGCGACACCCTTACCCTTTATAAGAGAAAGAAGGGCAGTGTGTCGTTCCTCGGCTGCCTCCCTTTGGGCGTCCAGGTCAGCCCGGGTGATAACTCCGGCAGCACGTAATGCTGCCGTCAACATCTCCAAATTGATGGGGAGATGGCCGGAAGTGGACGGCGTAGATTGAGCCACTCCCGGTCTTCCTTCCGTCATCTCTGGCTCCACTACGGGATGCTCAGATCTGGAAGTTTCTGGAGCTGCCACGGAGGCAGCTCTTGGGGATTCCACAAAGGCATCGTGCACGGTGTCAATTTGTGGGGATGGAATCGTGGGCGAAGGAAGGTCGGTCACGTGGGGAGGAGTGTGACCTCTTTCAACACCGCCACTCTCCGAATGAGAGGGCGATGACGTGTGTGGAAGATCCCCGTGGAATGAAGTGGTTTCCCTTTGAGGGGAAACCAAGTGGATGGTGGGGGTTGTTGCGACCGCTGGACTAACGGTCTTTTGAGTGGGAGTCCGGCTAATGGGGCTTGGTTCTCCCTCAGATTGCATATCCCTCGGTCTTACGACAGAGACGGTTCGTTCAGAATCCACCGTCTCTGTCGTCTCACCTACGGCTCCCTCCCTTACACTCTCAGCCTCCCTCTCACCATAACCCAGTGATTGTTGTACTTCCATCCTTTCTCCCTCGTTCTCACTCTCTTGCTGCTCACCTTCGGACTGGTTAGTCTCAGTCGATTCAGACTGAGACTCATCCGGATAATATTCTCTCATATATTCCCTTACCCGATCTGTACCCCTCGACCTTGTTAGAGTCGATAATGGAATTTTCATCACCTGTACTGTCGGGGCCCCCTTTGGCAATGTCAATTTCTGGATAGCCACGGTGGGGTAGACATCAGCTTCTGGACGCTCATGAATGTCTTCGTCCTGATCCATTGCATACTGGATGATGAGCTGAAGGAATCGTTGATAGGGGACATACTTGCGTCCTTTCTTTGTGCTCCTTTCAACGTGGACTCTTCTTAATTCTTCGAAGATGAAGGCAGCGTAATCCACGTGTCGGTCGTAGGCAAAGCCAGTGAACATGGCTAAAACCTGGGCCGACGCTGAGTCGTGACCGGAATGCTTGGCTGTTAGGCACTTATTCAGCACATCGAAGAGGATCCTCCAGTGGGACTGAAGGTTTTTGGTGCGAAAGTCGGATGGTTTGGTAAGGGGTCCGTCATACCCTAGGGTTTGAATTTCAGATAGGGCTTCTGAGACGGATGGGTTTGGATCGAATGAGTCAATGGAGGGAAGATAGTCTTGTATGGGAAGACGAAGGATGTGACGGATGGCTGCGGTTGTGACTTTGACAGTCAATGGTGGAGGTGAAGTGAGGTTCAGGGTCGGTTATGAATTGTAGCCTATTCCAGAATTGTTGTAGGTAAATTTGGGGAACGGCTATGGCTGTGGAAAGGGCATAATATATGGGATGGCGGATGAGAATGTCAAAGGCAAGGGTTTGGGATTCTTTTGGGAGGATAGAGACGTCGAGTTGCCAGTTATGGGGGATAAACTCGACAAACTCGGCGCTCGGCAAAATGGCTTCCTCGGGTAGCTGAGCGTTGTTGTTAGGGATAGGAGGATGGGTATGGTAAGAACAATTGCGGGATCCATTTTCCTGCAAAGTGCAACAAAGTTAGAATCATAAGACTTGATATGATAAAGCATTGATGTGAAGTCTAGATGAGTGTGAAATAGAAATTGTCTGATCTGTTTAACATCGGGTCTTTATTAGTAGAATAAAATTCTACTAACAAAGTCCAAAGTTAATCGTTAAGAGACCGATGTTAGATGAGACCGTTTCACTCAAACACTGATCCTAACTCTAATCAATGATGCACTTGGATGGAACTATTTTTGTGATGATTTTTTTAATTTATATGAAAATGCAGAAATGGAAAACATGAAAAAAAAAAATCTTTTTAAAAAAAATCCTAAGTGTTGGATTTCGGATGGTCCGAATTCGGATGAACAGTGTCACCGAATTCGGATTAGTCCGAAAAGGGAATGATGCATGAATGATATGAGTTGGACCGAATTCGGATGAGGTGATAAGTGGGGACCGAATTCGGATGGTGGTCCGAAGTGTAGTTCATGATATGATTGGATGGTGGTCAGAATTCGGATGTGGTGTGAACATGATCCGAATTCGGATTTTGACTTGTGAAAATGCATGCAATGAAATGAAAGTGTTCCAATTTCGGATGGTACCTGGAATTCGGATGAGGACCGAATCCGGGTATCATCCGAATTCGGATGCATAGTGGTGAACATACTTAGACAATTTTTCAATTTTGAAAATTTTGACCCTGATGTGATGGTCCGAATTCGGATCAACAGTGAACCGAATTCGGATCAACAGTGGTCCGAAATGTGATTTTGTACTTTGAAAAATTTTGAAATTATTCTAAGTCGGACATCCGAATTCGGGTGGTGGTCCGAATTCGGACATCCGAAACTGCATGAGTGCAGTAAATGTTCATGCAAGATATAAACGTGAACAGTTAACATGTTACTGAAAATGCATGAAATTACAGATCCTAAACTGAAATAACCTAAGGAACATTTTATCTAACTACAACTAAGAAGAAATAACACATTAAACTACCTAAAACTATCAAAAACCGAGAATAAAAAGGAGGAAAAAATATAGAATCAAACACATAAAAGAAGACATTAAAAGCTAAAAGAAAGTTAAAAAGATGTTACCTCGAAGTGCCGAAGATGAATGAAGCAAGAAAAATCAAAGAAAAAGGAAGTCCAAAAGCTTCAGATCGGTGGTTATGGTGGAAATAGGCGGTAGTCGACGAGAGAGAAAGAAGAAAGAAGAAGAAAGCTTGAAGATGAAGGAAGTAAGAGTCTTATTGACCGTTTGACCCCCCTTAAATAAGCTTCCTCGCGGGTCGGGTCCGGGTCAAGCAGGATCCGCGCCCCAATAGGAATGGGCCGCCGGCTCAACAAACACACAACACAAAAAAAATTGGGCTTTTAAGGAATTTAAACAAAACAAAAATATTTTGGCCCAATACAACTTAAAATGAAAATATTTTTGGTATTTTCTTTAATTTTGAAGTTAAAATAAAATGAAATGAAGTAAACTAAAATCTTTTTGGTTTTTTTTGATAAAATTGAAAGTTAAAATCTTTTTGTGATTTTTTTCTGACCTATTAAATTAACACTTAAAATTAAATTAAGATTAAGACTATCCTAAAATTCAAAAAAAAAATTTTAACTATAAAAGAGATAAAAAGAAACACAGAATTAAAAATCCTAACTCTACTCCCCCTCAACTAAATACCGGTCCTTTTTCCTTTTCCTTTTCAGATTTTAAACGCGACAACCCTTCTTTAAGCCTTACAAATACCGACAAACCTGGATATTGTTTGCATCCCACTCCATGATGAACAATTCACACAGCAATTTATCAGGATCATTAATTATTAAAAATATACGCAGATAAGGAAAGATTAGTTTCAATCTTGTGACATAATCCTTAAATTTAAATAACAGTTATTTTCTAAAATAAAGGAATTTCAATCATGATAGATTGAAATAGAATTATTTAAGACAATATCTGATATTTAATTGGAAGGTGGATTCAACATGCCGATATGAGATGCTAAAAACCGAAAACGAGGTTCGTCTAAAGCTTTAGTAAATATATCCGCTAGTTGGTATTCCGTGCCAGCAAAATACAACTCAATGGTTCCCTTTTCAACGTGATCTTTAATAAAATGATACCTAATATCTATGTGTTTTGTTCGAGAGTGCTGCACGGGATTGCAGGAGATGGCAATTGCACTTCGAGAATCACAGTAAATCGGGATATTGGTGAGTGAGAACCCATAATCGCGTAATTGTGTTCTCATCCACAGCACTTGAGAGCAACAGCTTGCAGCTGCTACATACTCAGCCTCAGCTGTGGATGTGGATACACAATTCTGCTTTTTGGAAGACCAACTCACCGGTCTATCGCCTAAGAACTGTATTCCTCCCGATGTGCTTTTTCTGTCCACTCTACAACCTGCAAAATCAGCATCTGAAAACGCGGTAAGATCGAAATCGGTTCCCTTTGGATACCATAGACCAAGTTCGGGTGTACCCTTAAGATAACGAAAGATGCGTTTTACCGCAGTTAGGTGTGATTCTTTTGGGTCGGCCTGAAATCTAGCACAAAGACATGTTGAAAACACTATATCCGGTCTACTGGCAGTCAAGTACAGTAAGGATCCTATCATCCCTCTGTAAGTTGTATTATCGACACTTTTCCCGGAAGGATCGGTGTCTAACTTACAGTTGGAGGCCATGGGAGTTGCGATACTCGTGCAAGAGTCTAACTTATACTTCTTGAGAATGTCAAGAGTATATTTCGACTGGTTCACAAAAATCCCATCCTCAAGTTGTTTGACTTGTAATCCGAGGAAAAAGTTCATTTCCCCCATCATACTCATCTCAAACCGAGACTCCATTAGGGCTGAAAAATCCTTACAAAAATTACTGTCAGTAGATCCAAATATAATATCGTCAACATAAATCTGTACTAGCATTATATGTGGGCCTTCCCTTTTAGTGAACAGAGTTGTGTCCACCACACCTTTATAGAAACCGGCAGAAATAAGGAAATTCGAAAGACTATCATACCATGCTCGAGGTGCTTGTTTTAAACCATAGAGGGCCTTATCTAGCACATAAACATGGTCAGGTTTATGTGCATCAACAAAGCCTTGTGGTTGTTCAACATACACTTCCTCGTTAAGTTCACCGTTTAGAAAGGCAGTCTTGACGTCCATTTGGTACACTTTGAAGTCTTTGTGTGCCGCGTACGCCAAGAAGATTCTGATTGCTTCGATCCGTGCAACTGGAGCGAAGGTCTCGTCATAATCTATCCCTTCTTGTTGTCGGTAGCCTTTGGCAACAAGTCTTGCTTTGTTCCTTATCACAATGCCGTTTTCATCTCATTTGTTCTTAAAGATCCACTTTGTTCCGATGACTGTACGGTCTTTTGGCTTGGGAACTAACCGCCATACTCTTAGCTGTTCAAACTGGTTGAGTTCCTCTTGCATTGCAACTATCCAATCCGGATCTGTCAGGGCTTCATCCACACGAGCGGGCTCTATCATACTCAAGAATGATGCGTAGAGACATTCATTAGCAGATGCCCTACGATTTTGGACTCCTGTTGTTACGTCACCAATGATTTGTTCTGTTGGGTGACTGCGGGTCCATTTGATCTCGTGTGGAAGGGGTGCTTGGGATGGGACCTCTGTGGTTAATATGGGAATGGATGAGGATTCATGATCAATGGTTTCAAATGATGGTACCACAGGTTCTGGTTCAATTTTCGAGTGTTCAGGTGAAGGAAGAATCGTTGGTATTACATGTGAGGGTATTACAGGAGTAGATTCAACTGCGGATGTGTCGGTGGATGATGTGGATGGATGAGGATATGTTGATGAAGATGGAGTGGAGAAACTTTGCGGCGCAGTTGAACTGGAAGGATTACCTACATTATTAACAACATTAGACACACTAGCGTTAGGACCGAAAAATTCAACATAAAAAGGATCAAATAAATTAACCAAATCAGAAGAAGAAAAAGAAATGGGGTTCTTCGAAGAGTCTCCAGGCATTTGAGTAATGCGTGGTCCTGATTGATCAACTTCGGGTGCCAGTTCAGCCAACTCATCAAATGTGATGTGCACACTTTCATTGACTGTTCTGGTTCGGGTATTGAATGCGCGATACGCCTTCGAGTTGGATGAGTATCCAATGAAGATCGCTTCATCAGCCTTTTCGTTAAATTTCCCGAGGTTGTCTCTGTCATTCAGCACATAGCACCTGCAACCAAATACACGTAAGTACTTGATAAATGATACTTTATTCAAAAAGAGTTGGTAAGGAGTTTTGTTAAAGCGCTTATGAATGATGGAGCGATTGTGTGTATAGCATGCTGTTGATACGGCTTCGGCCCACAAGAACGGAGGTAGCTTTGAGTATGTGAGCATTGTACGAGCGGCTTCTACTAGCGTACGGTTACGCCTTTCCACGATCCCATTTTGTTGAGGTGTTCGAGCAGCAGAGTATTGATGCTGAATCCCCTTGGATCGAAGGAAGCCCTCCACTACCGAGTTCTTGAACTCCGTGCCGTTATCTGATCTGATTGATTGTACTGACAGCTGCTGTTGGGTCTCGACACTCTTGATAAAATCAATGATTTCTTGAGCTGTCTCGTCCTTGGAACGCAAGAACCTGACCCAGGTATATCGAGAATAATCATCAACGATAACCAACACATATCGTTTTCCATTTATGCTTTGAGTTCTCATCGGTCCGCATAAATCCATATGAAGTAACTCCAAAACTCTTTTTGTTGATGGTTCGGGCTTTGGTTTGTGAGATGATCGTTTCATTTTTCCTTTCTCACATGCTCCGCACAGATGGTCCTTTTCGTAGCGCAACTCAGGAAGTCCTTTGACCAATTGCTTCGCAGCCAGCTTGTTGATGTTATCAAAATTCAAATGGGATAATCTTCGATGCCACAACCAAGAGTCTTTTGAAGAGGCTTTTGATAGTAGGCAAATGTTATCCTTCACTACAAGCTTAGATACGTCAATGGTGTAAAGGTTAGATTTTCGGGAACCAGTCAAGATTTCTTTTCCATCCATGTTCTTAACACTGCAGTTCTTAGCCCTAAATGTTACTTCTAGTCCTTTGTCGCAGAGCTGTCCTATGCTAAAAAGATTATGAGATAACCCCTCAACATAGTCAACGTCCTTGATGACCAGATTATTTAGAACTAAGTCCCCGTATCCTTTTATTTGAGCCTGATGGTTGTTCCCGAATTTCACAGTTCCGCAATACTGTTCAACAACGTTGGACAACAATTCTCTTCTTCCTGTCATATGCTTGGAGCAACCCGAATCCATATACCAAATGGATTTAGCCTGAAAAACATATAAATTCATATAATGAAAAACTATATGCATTCAAACACATCCATTTTTTAAATCACAATCAAACCGTGTTCTGAACCGAGATGTTCAGAAAACATGATGAGTTAAGACCGGGTCCTGGGCTGTGTGCACAGAAGCCAAACGTGTCGGTTTAAGCACAACCGACAAGCAAAAGAACGGGTCCTAGTCTAAGGTAACTAGAAGCCATTTCTTTGAAGCACGGGTCTTGATCAGAAGTAACCAAGAACCATCTGCAGTAAGTTCACACAACCTTGGGTACCCACCTCAATATGGGTCCCTTTTTGTTAGGATTTCCAGATTTATATGGCACGTGTACAGATTTAGAAACCCAACTAGCATTTGTGTGTGGTCCAGATGCACAACCCTTTGGAATCCATTGAAGATTGGATTTATTGGGTTTTGGAACCTTAGGCGCTGAAATTGCCTTCGGTTTTTGTCTTGTTGAGCCCTTTTTGACCGTTGCTTTGGTTTTGGGCCTTGGCAACGGACATGTCTCAACTTTGTTTGTGGCCGATGATGCACTATTTTTAGTTTTCTTTTTCCGAATACGTTTAACAGGATAAGGCACAAAAGCATTCATTTCAGGAACCTGTCGTCTATATTTAGTTGGACATAGATTAAACAAATCCTTGAAAGAGTACTTTAACGGAATAGTAGAATTCGATACACCATTACAAACATTGTCACACGCTTTGTTACACAAATTGTCTTTAGAGATTACAGACATCCTATCTCTAGTAGCAAATTCACTTGGCATTAAAGCCTTCTTCACAAAAAAACTTGTAAAATCCTGCATGGTGGTTTTTGGGACTCTCCTTATATGATCTGTAGGAACAAAACGATTAGAGTCAGTAAGCATGGAAGATTTAGACTTGACAGACTTTTCTTTTTGGTGGTGAGTGGGTTTCTTAAAAGACTTGGATTTTATCTGAGTCTTTTTAGAAACCTCATTCTTGAAAGCATTTGAGCACTCACCTTTGACAAAGATAGAAGAAGTTTCAGCTGTAGCCTTACCTTTATCTGATGACATACATGGAATTTTTTGGGAATGAGAAAGTGTTTGTTGTTTTGAAAGATCTTTCAATTGTTGTGAAACTATTTCAAAATTTTGTCTGTAGACAGTGACTTCCACAGTTTGTTGAAAAGATTGATTTACCAATTCTTCTTCTCTCTTAAGAAGAGCATCTTGAAGATCAAGTGCTTTCTCTTGAGACGACTTCAATTCCTTTTCTAAAACAATGATTTGTTGTTGAAGAACTTTTGCAGGAATATAAAGTTGAGGAGTTGATTTTTCAGTTTCAGTGTTCAATTCAGTTTCTGAATAAGTTGACGTGAGATCTTCCTCTAAAGTGGGTACTCTAGAAGAATAACTCTCGTTAAGTTCTTCACAATGAAAAGAAATTTCTTTATCTTTACGCGCAACACGTTTCTCATTTTCTTGGTTTAAAACTTCTTTTGATGACTCAAAAAAGAAAGATTTAATACCTGCTCCCATATAATTCATGTCATAAAATACAGGTAAGACATTTTGTGCCTCGGGTCTGGCAGCAATACAGGTAAAATACAGGTAAGACATTTTGTGCCTCGGCTCTCTTTCAACTTTTGAGGCTAGGACAGGAGGGTCAGCCTCGGGTCTGGCAGCAATCTCTCTATAGTAGATGACGGGTCCTTCGGATATTGATTGAAGCATCAGATTCCCGAGAGGTTGCATTCCAACGAATTTCAGGAACCGGGCTTTCCATTGTTCGTACTCATCAGGATAGAGAACTGGTGGTCTGTTCTCAGATCCGAGTACAAGAGCTTCACGAGACATTATGAGTATAGGTGCGGATTAAGAATATGGAGATCTTAGAGGTGGAAACTGAACACGGATGGGTTGGACCGAAATCAGAATGTCCTGAATTCGGATGATGAGTTCGGGTGAACAGTGATTCGGATGGGGTAACCGAATTCGGATGTATGAATTCGGATGGGATGATTTCGAATGAATAGTGGTTCGGATGGCTTGATTTTGGATGGCTAGACTTTGGATGTGTCGATTTCGGATGAATAGTGATTCGGATGAAGGTCAAATTCGGATGTGTGTCCTAATCCGGATGAACAGCAGTACTTGAGGGGACCAAAGTCGGATGACCTAAGTTCGGATGGACTTATGGACCGAATTCGGATGAACCGAATTCGGATGAACAGTTAAATAGCCGAATTGGATTTGTCCAAAATAGGGATAGTGGAAGGACCGAATTCGGGTGGTCCGAAATGGTGTGGTCCGAAATTTAAAAATTTAAGAACAAGTCCCAATTAGTGAAAAATGGAAAGCCTTTCCTGAACTTCGGATGGTCCGAAGTTCGGATTGGACCGAATTATGGTCCGAAATTGGCTTGTGGGGGTCCGAAATTCACCTATGTATGGTCCGAATTAGGATGATTTTGAGGTCCGAATTTGGTGCCTATGTGGTCCGAAATGCTACAGTATGTAGTCCGAAATACAGCAGGTTTTTACGTTTTTCTAAGGCAGAAAAGACAGAATTCGATTTTTATCAGTTTTAATGCCTAAAAACAGTTCTAAATGATTTATAAACTATTTTAAACACTTTTGGTGATTTAAAACAACCTAGAAAACACTTAAAACTAGCATGAACACATGAAAAACCCACTTAAAAAACCCATATTTTCAAGCTTCAAAATGGTCGATTCTTGATGATTTTAACAAAGATATGGAAGTAAATGAGTTTAAAATCAGTAGATAATGATAATGTGATGTTTATAGAACCATTATAACACAAGAAACTCGAAAAACCATGGAAAATGAAGATCTAACCGGTTGAATATGGAAGAACTCGAAGAACATGAACAAACCCAGCAGAATCCGAAAGAAATCAGTTGAAATCCACCCCTCTGAGCTCTGATACCAATTGTAAATATGTAATCCCGTAAGTATTCAGCACCTTAATGTTTTTCTCATCAAACACATGAAGAAAACGAGCTCAATAAATGTGTTTAATAAAGAAGAAGACAAGATGAATGTTTGAATCTTTTGATGGAACAATGGAACAGTGGCGGCTGTGAGAATGAATATTCAAATGTAGTCAACCGTGTCTTTTACAAAAGTAAACCCTAGGAGCCTTTTATAGGCTCCATTAATTAACTTACAAGACTTGGCAACATTGGCCCCTACACTATTACATAAACATGAAATACATAGAAATAAATACAAGACAAAATGGATCGAAATAATTAATCTGATCCAATTAATTTGTCGAATCTCATGAATCTTGTTATATCTTATGCATCTTGTATATATATATATAAAAACTACGTATTATGAACCTTTTGAATGTTCTAAATCTTAAATAGACACTTCTATGAACCTTTTGAATCATATGAATCATATTACAAACACTTGTTGATATATATGAGTGATTATATGTATTTTTTTTATTTGTTCACAACGTTCACAACGAATAACTTGTTCACAATGGATCCCATCCCTATATATATATATATATATATATATATATATATATATATATATATATATATATATATATATATATATATATATATATATATATATATATATATATATATATATATATATATATTAATGTTTATATAAAACATACTTGGACCCAATTAAGTGGTCAATGACCAAACTTAACTATATTTAAAAGCTACAAAATATTTAGCAAAGATTTATGGTTTAAAGATCGTAGATTTTTAAGCAAGTTTATTAATTTATTATGTACTCTGTAATATTAATTACAGACATACCATTGCACGCACGATATAAGATTTAAGCGAATAGTTCACTTATGAGCCAAAGCTAGTGCCAGAATGTGTTAAAGCTTATTTAAAAGTGCCAGAGCGTCTCAAAGTTTATTTAAAGCCTCAGTCAGTAAAGCAAAGCCATATTGAGCCGAAAGCAATATTAAAGCCTAGATAAGCAAGTGCAAGCGTTTCAGAGCAATATAAAGCATAGAAAAGCCAGTGCAAGCATAAACAGTACTGTGAGTAACAGTTATTCTTGTTTACATGTTTTATATGAAATTGAGACATAATTTGCTTCTATATGACTTCTTTGGAATTCAATAGACTTTTGTGAGTGAAGGCGAACACTGTGGTACAGGCGATGCCCAGCTTAGCCGGATCTTACATCTGATCTATTAATGTGCATATTTATTTGCTATCTGCTTATTGTTCTGCATACTATACAGCAAGCTTTGTTTTAGCGTTTCTTTGTGCATCTCATGAGCATTATATTGAGCAAGCAAGCAATTCTGATGTTCACCACTATCCCTTGAGCATTATGCGGGTAGCTAGCCCCGCATCACAGATTGATCATCTGTCAGCGGTAAACCCCTAGTGGTGGCATCTCCGTTCTGCGTGAAATGTCTCAATTGTGCAGCACTCTTTCTGGGTATTAAGCAAGCAAGCAAGCAAGCAAGCATAACAGCCTTTATAGGCACTTTCGCCTCATATTTTACATGCATTCATGAATATCTGTTTACTCACTAAGCAATTAGCTTACAGTTGCTACTCACAATTTTTACAGGAAAAAGGTAAAGAGCAAGCTGGACCTTCTGCTTAGGTCTATATTCTGATCAACCCAGAGGACTTAGCTCACTTTCAGCTTGTGGTATAGCTATATGGTGCCTTGGGTTTTGGGTAGCTGCTTTTATTTATATTGTGATGTTTTTAGCAATTTAGTACTGAAACCTTGTAGCACGTGTAGTGCAAGACTTATTGTAATATTTTATTTAGCTTTATGCAATTATTATTATTCCTGGGATAAGCAAGCGTGATTAAAGCAAGGATGTGACATAATCCAGCAGATAAAGGACATTGAAGAAATGGATTTTCATATGATTTTTGAGAACCTCAATAACTATCAAGAGGATGTATTGAGGAAATTATCTGGCAAGAAGAAAGCTGAGAAAGAGACTGCTGACCCGTTGGCATTACTAGCAGAAAAGAAGTACAGATATAAGCTGAAAAAGGAGAAAAGGGCAGTAGTCAGCAGTAGCTCTTCCGAATCAGAAACATCAGATTCATCTGCAGATTCCGAGATAAAAGAAATGAAAAAGCAGATGGCACTGCTAACCAAAGCATTTCAAAAGAAGTTCTACCGTAAGCCAACCAACAATAAGATGCGCTACAAGACTGGCTCGAGGAAAATTGAAAAGAAGGAAAAATATGAAAAATCTGGAGAGAGCAGTGGCAGAAAAGCTGACAAATATGAAAAATCAGATAAATCAGCAAAGAAAGAATCAGAGCAGAAGTGCTATAACTGTGGAAAACCGGGTCATTTTGCCCGTGAATGTAGACTACCAGTAGTCAAAAACTCTGACTACTATACAAGAAAGGCTCTCTTAGCCAAAGAAAAGAGGCTGGAAAATCTCTTATGGCGGAGGATGACCATTGGCTACAGTTATCTGAAGATGAAGACATACTAGATGAGGATGCTAATATCTGCCTGAAATCAGAGGTTCTCAATGAGTCGAAATTAAGTGAGTCAGCCATGATAGCCGAGGATAAAGTATGGGTTGGACTAACAGATGAAGAGGATGAGGAAAGACAAGAGTCTGAGGAGGAAGAGACTGAAGAAGTTGCGTTGATGGCAACTGGAAAAACTGATGATAAGGATAATGAAGATTAAAGATCAGAGAGTTCAGACACACTGGAGGTAAATTTTAACTCTGACTCTGAAGTTGATGATTCTTGTGTGCTAGAAGATTAACTCAGATGGCCTTTATGCTTAAAAAATCTGAAAAATCGTTAAAGGCTGAAAAGAAAAATGCTCACTCTTTGGAAAACAAGCTACGTAATGAACATAATTTAGTTTTAGATTTTTCCAAAGATAAAGCATTAGCCTTACGAGCAGTTTCAGATTTACAAGACAAAGGAAAAGAACTTCAAAGCAAAATACAAGAAGTTAATCATAATATATCTGACCTACAAGAAAAACTGAGGATGGCAGAATTAGAAGCTTCAAATTTTTCTATAAAATATCATGCTATTTTTGAAGAACGAACTAAGCTTTATGAGAAAATAAAGAAGATGGAAAATGAATTTATCAAAAGAGGGCAAACAGATCAAACCATCTATTTAAATCAACCAAAAGACACAGAATTTTACAACTCTAAATCTGGTATTGGTTGGGAAAATCCCAAGTATTTGACAAAGGCTATATCCAGTTCACCTACTTTATAATGATGTCAGATATATGAACTTAGGATTAAAAATGACTTTTATGAAAGCATCTGATGAAGTAGAATCTAGTGAAGAAACAAAAAGATTAAGATCAGACAAAATGCAAAATTCTGTTGATTATAACAGAATAAATGAATCAAGCAATAATACTGATATTAAAGAAGAGTATATTCAAACATATTCTGAAAAGGATTTATCTCAATCTACTACTAAATCTCAAAAGTTATACTTGCCATTTTCAATTCTAGAAAAGATAAATTCTGATCTAGAATTGAAAATTAAAAACTTTGAGACAGAAAATAAATCTCTTAAGGCTGAACTCAAAATTCTGGAACGAAAATTACAAAACAGCCTGAGAACAAAAAGTTGTCTGATCCATCATCTTCAACTTCTCTAGATTCTATCAATTCAGAAAGGAATTTGATCTGTGTTTGAACTCTGACTTCAATTCCTTAGAGGAAATGTTTGTTAAAATTGATGATTTTGTAAAACCTTTACATAACAAACAATCAGATGATCAAAAAGAACCTGTTAAAATTCTGTAAAGAATTTCTACAGATTCAATAAAATCATCTGAAAATTCACCAACTTTACAACAAAAGAAGGAGAAAACAAAAGTTATTTTAGATACTCCTAAATTTTAAAAGGTGAATCATCTTCTACAGAGAACTCAATTGCACTTAGAGTCCAATCTTCAAAAGGTAAGAGAAATTTACAGAAGAAACAAGTTTCTAAGATTACTAATTCTCATGTTTCTTCTAAGTCAGATATTATTGTGAAAGGTTCAAGAAAGCAAGTTTGGAGAAAGAAGAAGAGAGAACAGAAAAACAAGAAAATAAAACAACAGTGGCGCGTGAAGAAAAATATTGTTACAGATAGAAATAGCAATTTTGAAAACTTTGTCTGTAATAATAAATTTGTTGATAAATCTTGTATAAAATTCTCTCAAACAGACTTAATTGCTTTGAATTCTGGTGCATGTAAATCTTTAGTTGTAAAATCTGATAAGCTCGTCTGGCAACCGAAGAAAAAGGACCCATTTTTTAAACAGAAAAAGGTTCCACAGCAAAATATTTCAAAAACAGTTCCACAAGAATTGTACAAAAGTGGATACCTAAAAGAACTGTTCAAAAATGGGTACCTAAATCATCATCAATTGTAAAGCTAAAAGCCATATCTGATGAGAAAACAAATCATAAACTGCATGATTTACCTAAATCAAAAGTACCCAACTACAAGTGGGTACCTCATGTGCTATTTCGTTTTATAGGTAAATCATGTATGGTATCTTGACTTCGGATGTTCGAAGCATATGACCGGACAAAGAGAAACACTCACGAACTTTGTAGAAAAGTTCTGTGGGACGGTCAGATTTGGAAATGATCAGTTTTGTCCGATCAAAGGATACAGGAGTCTCGCATACGACAAAATTACCATTCAGAAGGTTTTCTACGTTGATGGTCTTGGACATAATTTGTTTAGCATTGGACAACTGTGTGATAAAGGATTGGAAGTCAACTTCAAAGCCAATCGGTGCAGCATTAGATTCGGGGAAGGTAAAGAAATACTGGCAGGAAACAGGAAAACCAATTTGTACTCCATTGACTTAGCCTCCATTAATCTGAAGAAGGATGTCTGCTTAGTGTCAAAAGCTACATCTAAAACAGCATGGCTATGACACCGTCGTCTTTCTCATCCGAAGTTCAATGAATTAACCAACCTAGCAAAAGGCGGGTTAGTTAAAGGGCTACCAACTCTCAAATTCCAAAAGGAGAAGTTGTGTGCCGATGTGAAAAAGGAAAGATGACTAGAGCTTCACACAAATCCAAATCCGAACACTCTTCAACGAGAGCACTGGAATTGCTACATATGGATCTGTGTGGACCAATGAGAGTACAAAGCATTAATAAGAAACGATATGTATTGGTGATAGTTGACGACTATTCACGGTACACATGGGTTTTCTTCCTGAGGTCCAAATCAGATGCTACCGAAATCATCATAGACTTCATCCGGAAAATTCAAGTGAAGTTGCAACTTACAATTCAATCAATCCGATCAGATAATGACACAGAATTTAAGAACAAATCGCTTGAATCATTTTTGAATTCTGTAGGAATCACACATCAGTTTTCAGCTGCTAGAACTCCACAACAGAACGGTGTCGTTGAACGAAGAAATCGGACACTAGTGGAATCAGCAAGGACGATGCTGGCGTATTCAAATCTATCGTTATTCTTATGGGCTGAAGCAGTTGCAACAGCTTGTTTCACACAGAATCGTTCAATCATCAATAAAAGATTCGGAAAGACTCCTTATGAACTAATAAATAAATGTATACCTAATATTAAATTTTTCCATATCTTTGGATGCAGATGCTTCATACTAAATGACAAAGACAACCTTTGAAAATTTAATCAAAAAGCAGATGAAGGTATTTTCATAGGTTATTCAAAGGAGTCAGTTGCTTTCCGTGTCTACAACAAGCGAACCAAGACAGTCAACAAGAGCGTCAACGTCAAATTTGATGAAGGAGTGGTAATGACTTTTGAACATACCAGTTCAGGACCCGAACCTAACAAGAAGACTTCAATGGAGTCACCTGAACAGAATGCTGAAAATTCTGAGTTAAATAAATTGTTTGAGAATTTTTATGAAGACTACTTTGAGAAGCCCAAAACAAATGTTCTAACTTTGGTGCCTGACAGGATTACTGAAGATCACGTCGTAGTCTCCGATCATTCTCATCAACAAGTATCAGAAGAAACTGGAGAAGCCTCAACAACAGATATACACTTGCCTACTGAAAGTGTACAACCCATTGAACCTCCAGAATCTTCTGAAACCCCCTTAACATCCGAAAATTCAGAAACTCCTAACTCAAATACCCTACCAACTACATCTGAAACAATCCCCCGACCTACATATTTAGACCATAATCCTAATCAAGACCACATCGAACCGTATCCACATACTTTCAAGTGGACTAGAAATCACCCAATAGAAAACATTATTGGTGATCCATCTGCTTCAGTCCAAACCAGAAGAGCCACAATAAACGAGTGCCTATTTTCTAATTTTCTGAGCAAAATAGAGCCGAAGAATGTGAAAGAAGCACTTCTGGACGCTGATTGGATTGTTGCAATGCAAGAAGAACTGAATCAGTTCGAACGGTTGAAGGTCTGGAGACTTGTTGAGCGCCCTAAAGACAATTCCATCATTGGCACGAAGTGGATCTTTAAAAACAAGAAGGACGAACATGGAGTAATCATACACAATAAAGCTACACTCGTTGCCAAAGGATATAGTCAACAAGAAGGGATTGACTATGATGAGACTTTTGCACCTATTGCACGAATAGAAGCGATTAGGATGTTTTTAGCTTTTGTCGCTCATAAAATCTTCACTGTCTATCAAATGGATGTTAAAACTGCGTTTTTAAACGGGGAATTAACTGATGAAGTATATACATATCAACCCGAAGGCTTTACTGATCCTTCGAAACCTGATCATGTATATATTTTAGACAAGTTACTGTATGGCCTTAAACAAGCACCGCGTGCTTGGTATGATGCACTTTCAACATATCTGTTGAAATGTGGATTCAACAAAGGTGCAGTTGACACAACCCTGTTTATAAAACGTCAGGGGCCGGATATTATAGTAATACAAATCTATGTAGATGACATAATATTTGGGTCTACAAATCCTGAATTTTGTAAGAAATTCGCATTCTTAATGTCCCAAAAATTCGAAATGAGCATGATGGGAGAAATAAGTTTTTTCTTAGGATTACAAGTTAAACAATTGGCTGATGGTATGTTTATTAATCTGTCAAAATATATACAAGACATGTTAAAGAAATTTAACATGGTTAACAGTACTCCTATGAAAACTCCCATGGCTCCGGATTCAAAGTCAAAACTCGATGAGGACTTTTCGGGGAAACCTGTAGATGTGACTCATTATCGAGGTATAATTGGGTCATTAATGTATTTAACAACCAGTAGACCAGAAAGCATGTGTGTGTGCTAGATAATAGATATCAGGCGAATCCAAAGGAATCACATTTAACTGCTGCAAAAAGAATTTTAAGAAGGGAACTCCAAACCTTGGTTTGTGGTATCCCAGAGAATCTTCATTTAATTTAACTGCTTTTTCTGACGCTGATCACGCAGGTGATAAGATGGACAGAAAAAGTACGTCTGGTGCAGTACAATTCTTAGGTGACAAACCCATATGCTGGTCATCCAAGAAACAACACTGCGTTTCATTGTCTACAGCTGAAGCAGAATACGTTGCTGTTCTCAGGTGTTGTGGATGAAAAGCCAACTGCGAGATTACGGGTTTACACCACAGAATATACCAATTTACTGTGATTCTCAGAGCGCAATTGCTATTGCATCAAATCCGGTGCAACACTAAAAAACAAAACACATCGACATTCGGTACCATTTTATAAAGGATCATGTTGAAAATGGAAATATAGAATTATACTTTGTTCCTACTGATATCAACTAGCGGATTAGTTTACCAAAGCGTTAGATTGAAAAAAGGTTTAATTTTTTGGTATACAAATTGGGTATGTTGCATCGTTAGATTTAATAATTCAGTAGTTTCAATGTATAATTTTAAATTTACAATTTTTATTGATTCTAATCTGATGTTAAATTCTTGAATTTTAAAAGCTCAAAATTTTTGGAGTTTAACAAGATCTGGATTGTCTTGTGCAGAGGGAGCAAAAAATGAATTTATCTAATTTTGAGAAAATCTGATAAAATTTATCTGATATTTTGTAGGGGGAGCTGATTTGAGAAATATGATAACCATTTGAGGGGGAGCAACATTCTGAAATTAAAGGGGGAGCATTTTATAATTTTATAATTTTTTTTTGTTTTTTTTATTTCTTTTAGTTACAATTTTTTTTGTGTGTGAATTTTTTTTTTAAAATTTTTTTTGGTTTTGTTTCAGTTTGTTTTATTTTTACTTTTAATTTTTGTTTTAGCTATAATATTTTTTTTGTTTAGTTCTTTTGTTGTTAGTTAAAAGATATTGGGTTTAACTAAATGGGTTTCTATTTGGTGAATGTGGGCCGGTTTTATCAAAGTTAAAATTTTAGAATGGGCCGGGTAATGGATAATTTGACAATTTTGAAATCCAACTATAAAGTTGAATTTCGAAATTCAAATTAAACTTTTCAAAATCTCAGCACTATTCACCGTTTTCTACAACTCTTCCTTCACCATTAAGAAACATCATAACCCCAAATATCCTTGACTGATTCAGGATATAAATTCATCATATTGTGAGTAATTTCTTTTGATTCTTGTTTTATATAGTTCATTTCAATTTGTGATGAATATGTAACTGTGTTCGTATGTGCGTATATAGGTGTTCATTGAGTTTACAATTTTTTGTTTCTTAAACTGAAATTAAATGTGTGATGGGTTTCGGTATATGAATCTGAACATGAATATGAAATTTCATGGTTCAAATTACACCACACAAACAGAAATCTGAGTTTTAGTTTCAAATAAGTTCGAGTTCATGTTTCTGAAATTTGGATTTTTAACAGCTTTAATGTTGTTTTTAATCAAAGTTTAGAAAAACAAAGTTGTTTAAAATTGGTTTTCGAGAGGGACACAAGTTTTAAATCAATGAAAAGGTCACTGGAATCAATTTTTGGAAAATCAGTGTGAGTACACTTGAAAAGTAATTTCAAGAACATTTTCTCGATCAAAGGTATACTCGAGAAAACAGTTAGTTTTGTTCGAGTTGAGTAATATGTTAATCGATAAAGTCTGAGTGTCATTCGAGTTGATTGTCTCTTTAATCGAGAAAATTCTGTTTGTCAATCGAGTTGATCAGTTTGTTGGACTTAGAATATTTCAGAATATAAGTCTCGATTGATACGTAGTCCGAGAAAACTTATGTTCCATTCGATTTGGTTTCATGTTGTAATCGAGGAAGTTTCCTCTTCATGCGAGTTGAACTTAACACTTGTTCGAATATGTCATAGGTTATAACCGAGTTCTTTCATGAATCATTCGAGTTGGATTTTACTTCTACTCGAGTTCTCTCATGTTTAATTCGAGATTCACACTTCCTTCATTCGAGTCTTGGTGTATTTCATTCGAGTTGGATTGATTAAACATTCGAGAAACATCATGACTTAATCGAGATGTGTTATGCTTCATTCGAGTTGTTTCAAGAGTCATTCGAGAATAAACAGACTCATTCGAGTTTTTATTAAATTTTTTCCTAAGTGTTGTTTTTTTAATGTTTTAAGAAGAATGTGACATTTTTTCAAGAAATTATATTAAAAATTTGTGTTTTTCTAAAATTTGTCTCTGAACGATTGACTCTGGAATCCTGTCAATAATATTTCATTATTTTCTGGAATCCCGATGCCTTAAACAGAAAATCACAAGTTTTTATAATTTCTAACAAAATGTTATATTTTTCTACTTTGAATGATTTCATTTGTTTACCGGCATTGTCTAACATGATTATTATTTGTGTACAGGTTTCAAATGGCATCTCCAAGTCATTCCCATAATTCTAATTCATCCGATTCCCATTCATCCTCAAACCATACACTAGTATCTAAACCCGTCCGATCAACCTCCGTTACAATACCTTCACCTTCAGCCATCATACCAGACAATCAGCTGGTAAAACCCAAACATTGCCTGCCTTTCAAAGACAATAACCATCGTTTGGATACCAAAGTCATTAAAGTTAGTCACCCCATCATAGTAGATATTCTCAAAGGCCATCCTTTGGGATATCTTCTCCAATACAAACCATCTATCCCACAAGTCTACCTTCAACAAATTTGGCATACTGTCATATTTGTTCCAGCTGATGGTAACCACCATTTCAAAGTTACCATTGATCAATATAAATCCAAAATTACTCTAGTCAGACTTCGTCACAACTTGTTTCTACCAAGACGAATTGACACAATTAACTTCCCAGAGTTAGCAGATTTTGAAGACTTTGTGTCAGATGAGGAGTTAGTGCATGACCTCATATGCGTGGGTTATTCAAAGCCACTTCCTAAGAGCTCCAAGTTTCATCGCAATGGTTTAAATGGAGAATGGTACACTTTATTCGGTATCATCAATAGGTGCATGACGTCAAAACATACCGGAATAGACAGGTGCAACATTCATTGTCTAAGAATCTTTCATGGTATTGCTTTTAATAAACATTATGACTATGCACAATGTATCTGGGAAGACCTGAAGGAAATCGTCCTTGCAAAGACAACGAACAGATCAAGGAAGTTTGTTCCACTTCAGAGGTTCATTCAAATTCTTATCCGAGGGATCCTCTGAGCAAATGAGAATATTCCGAAGAGAGCAAACTCACAAAGATGTCCAGACTACGTGATGATGAGTTTACATGAGGTGCCTGATTCCCCTAATGCAAACATAATGCCTATTCCCGAATCTCTGTTAAAATATGCAGATCAGGAAAGTGAGAATGTGAGGATTTATGGGATAGATCATGCTCCTATAGAGACCCAAGAACTGGGTTCTCTTAACCAAGGAGTTATAGGGAGAGAGGAACTTCAGCAAGGGGCTGAAGTTCAGGGAGCCTTACTTATGAGTGAGGGAGTAGAAGCAGTGAGGGGTGGTGAGGAAGAAGCTGGTACTTCATATTCTGAACGTACGTTATCGAATATACAAGAGGGAGCAGAGGAAGGTAATGATGGTGATGATGACGATGATGCTGATGATGGAGATGATCATGATGAGGGAGGAGCGGCTTTGATGGATATTATTCATATTGCTCAGGAGAGTGTGAGGGATGTCCTTAACTTAGAAAGCCAGGAATTAACCACATCTGCTGTTAGCTTCCCTCTGGGAGTTAGCAATGAAGAAGTCAGTATCCCACTAACAAGTGCACACCCCACCATCGACTCAATCTCCTCTCAACAGGAGACTGTTTCAATTCAGCACCGGGATGAAACACAACTTCTATCTGATAATCCTTTGGATTTGATGGATATTAAAATAAGTACACATCTGCCCGAGTGTACAACTTCTATTCAAACACAGAGTCTAGAACCAATACAACTTAGGACACTTGAGTCGACTTCATCTGTTGAAGTAAGTGCGGCTGAACTTAGTGTTCCCGCCAGAACATCCTTAGTTACGGAAGCATTCGTTCGTCGCTTGAAGAGGGTGGAAGTCCAGTTAGAGCGACAACACTGCCAACTCTAAGTACTGGCCACACATAATTTCTTTTTACAAGTTCAACTGTTGTGACAACTGGAAGTCTGAGTGACCCAGTAGTGAATCTTTCCCCTTTTGTTACTGAATCATCACTAAACCAAGCTTTGAATGCAGCTATTGCGGGAGTGAACAATCATGTCTCTGCTCAGTTATCTGAAGTGATGGCACAAATGTCCAATATTTATAAATTTTTGAAGGGTAAGTCAGTGGCTGAAGAATCTGTCAAGCAATCTGATCCACATCAAGCTATAGATGAATTGAGGGAAGAACTGAAAGATTTTGTTTTTGAACAATTTGACGAAATGATCAGTTTGGAAAGTACAGTGATTACTGCTCTAGGCAACCTATCTGAGAGGGTAGCGACAGTAGAGGAGACGTGTAAGGCGCAAGCTTCATCATCAAAACGTAAACATGATGAGCATGATGAAGACTCCGATGATGCTCCTCATGAGGGGGAGAAGAGGAGAAAGCTTGCTGAGCCTACACCTGGAATTCTAATGATTACATACCCTGAGAAGGAGGCAGAGGGGATAGAAAAGGAAGCAGGAAGCTCAAAAGAACCTGCTTATGTTTAAACTGAGCTGGGATTGATTCTTCATGAAGATGTTCCAGTTCCTTTGAACATTCGGTCAGATATCTACAACTTTAGGAATATAATGATTCAGATGATGACGATCAAGCGGTTAAGGATCAGATGTTGATGATTCAAGGTTTAGAAACTGAAGGAGAGAGAGAGGTGTATGTTGAGTTATCTGAGGATGATGATGTGATCACTTTGACTGATATTGATTTTCAGGGTGAAAGGATTGAAGAAGAAGAAGAGTTAGTTCAAGAAATACTGAAGAGTCTATATCAACACCGACGGTTGAAAAGCCTGAGGTTATTGTTCAAGTGAAAGAGGAAGTTGAAGAATTTCCAGTTGAAAATGTGATTGCTCAAGAAAGAGTAGAGTTGAATGAAGTGGAGGTTATGGAAAGGTTCTTTAACGAGTATATTCTTGCAGATGAGTCGCAGAAACAACACAGACTCAGATTCGAAGCTCAACAGGTGGTGCAGAGGGAAATAAGAGATATGCTCACATTGTTGAATAAGGATGAAATAAGTAAAAAGAGAGTTAAATAGTTTGAGCTATCTGCAAAACAGTCTGCTGATTTCATTAAGAAAAGGAACAAATTGCCTTATCTTGAAGACATTTTGGAGAAAAGAATTTTTTGTAAGAAACAAGCTCCTTGTTCGTTTCTTAAGCTGTTTAGGGTTCTGGAGCCAAACATGCCAAATCTTGTCAATTATGCCAGTTTTCTGAGAAACAAGACTCAAGCGGTAGATAAAGTGAAGAGTGAATTCAAGATAGTTGATTTAATCAAAATTGAAAAAGACCGAGTCGTTCAGATCTTCTATCCTACATTCAATGTCACGAGGGCTGATGGCAATACTTATACGTTCACTGAAGCTGACATGTTTAATATGCACCTGATCGATGTAGAAGATTTATTTGATGAGTTGTGCCGAAATAAGAGGAATCAGCACTGCAGATTTGCACTAAAGACATTTTTCCACTTCAGGCATACCAAAATAGTATTAATGTCTGTGCAAGATCTGCAGATTGGTGTCGAATGAGGGATGAGAAAAATTAACATCACAGCTCTAAATCGAGATATCAAGTTTGCAGGAGAATTAAAAGAGTTTCAAGTCATCATGGTGAAGCATCCTGCTATTATGTACAAAGATAGAAACAAAAAGTTAAGAGCTATGAGGAGTGTTGAACTCAACAAGTTTTCTGATGGTACATTACAAAAGGTGTTGAATGGATTGAAGGGAAAGCTGGCTTCAGACAGAAAAAGAAAAACCAAGAAAGGAGCATTATCTGTAAACGATAGAAGACTGATGGTAGAGTTGATATCAAAGATTGAATGGAGGCTTTCAGACCGAAAGAGCATCAGAAGATTTGAGCAGAAGCTTGGATTATCTACCTGAAGACTTTGCATATTCCATCAAAGGGGGAGATTGTTGGAATGTATTTTGTTGATGGAATACAAAGTATAGGGTGTATTTTGTAATTAGTGAATAGTTATGAAAATGTATATAAATAGATGTTTGACTTTCAAAATAGTATTATATCTAACAGTTACATTTTGTACGCATTGAATTCAGAGATAGGGCAACAGTACTCGAAGATTCTCATTCTTCATTTTGTAATCATCAGTTGTTCAATCGAATCATTCGGTCAGTTTTAATTCCGTTTGTTGTTCTTGATTATTTGATATTGTTGTTTGATTGTTAAGAAACTATATTTCACATAACTCCTCCAAAGAACTCAGATGGGCGACCTGTCATAAAGTCCTTAAAGGACCCTCGCGATGGCTGGCTGGACGAAGCACCAGCCCCTGAACTCTGGCCTCCCTCAGGCGGAGGCACCACACCCCGACCCCTACCCGCACCCGCACCCTGAACCGGAAAACGCTCAACTAAGATCTGGCCTATCACATAATACAAGTCAGACCTATTGTAGCGCCCCAAAATTTGTAAGACAATTAAATATTAGCTAATTATAATATCTGAGTTATTAGTATAATACCTTGTTATAAGTTGCATAAATATGAATTAATTAAGGTATTATAGTTTGTTGTGTTATTTAAATAAAATGGATGTATAATTTAATAAGGGTTTATGTGTGTGTGGGATTAAAGTGTGAGGGGTAAAGTTGGAAATTGGCCAAACTCTCCCTCCCCCTTTTCTTCTCTTGATCGACCAACACACCACAGACACACACCCACACTCTTCATCTTTTTCATCTTTGAGAGAAAACAAGAGAGAAAAAGCTAGGGTTGCTTGGTTGATCTTTGAGGGTGGAAGATTGAAGCTAGAAATCACCATTTGGTGTCATCTTTGAAGGTATATCACACTCCTTTCATTCCTTTCTTCATTTTCATCTTGTTCTTTATTTTTTAAGAACACAACCCTAAGTGGGTTTTTTGTGATGGAGTTAATAAACGACTCTAAAATCATGTATATGGTGGTATTTATAGTTTATTGAAGCATTTGAGTCATAAATATGTAAATGATTGGGTGAGTTAGTGATATGGAATGAAAACCTAAGTTGGAGCTCCATTTGAGCTCCAATAGTGGATAGAAATGGGTTTATGTGTTCTTGTACATTCCATACGATAAATGATGAGTCAAATGTGTTGTCAATGACCATGAAGTTGAATGTAAGTTAGTAGGGACTCAATTTGGAGTTTCGAAGACTTAATTTGGGTTGTGGCTATTTAAGAACTCGGTTTGAGTTCTTATGAATTTCATGGAGTCATGGAACGGAATGTTTTGGTGTTAAAATGTGTAGAAAGTGTTCATTTATGTTATTAAAGTGTTTTCAAATGTCGGGTAACACAAAGCACGTGCAAGAACTCAATTTGGCGTTTTAGGCCCAAACCGCACACCAAGTGTTCGGTGGAATGCCACAACGAGTTCCAAAACATTTTGGGGTTGGGTTTTAATGCTTAGATGTGAGTTGAATGTCTAAAGATAGCCTAATTATGTTTAATAATGCTATGGGATTGGTTAGATGTGAATATGATCTCAAATGGAGCTCGGTGTTGTCGGTTGGAGCTTTCGATCGTTTTCGGACTCGTTCGGAGTCCGCATAATGATTCTATTATGTTTAGAGGGGTTCAAATGACCTTATTTTGTTAATTATATGGTTGGTAAAGTCCATTTCCATTGTTAGAAGCATTTATGAGAGTTTTCGGAAGTTTAAAGCATTTAAGAGCATTGATTGTGCAGTCAGTGGGCAGACAGCAAGGTGGTAGCGGTGCTACCCCTTCCTAGTCGTGTCGTGACCAACAGGCTACCCTAAAAATTCGTTTTCCATGGTTGGGGGTCGATGTTCGGGTCTTGTTCGTCCAATGCACTTCTAAATTAAGTGTTTAAAGGGTTTGAAGGCCTTTAATCAATTCTGGAACTCCTAAGGCCTCTATTGGACTTAGTGTTTTCGGTTTGGTGTCCCGAAACTCTTAGGCAACTATTAGGGTCTTATATTGTGTTCGGGAGCTTATGTGTACGCC
The DNA here is from genome assembly GCA_020465985.1 of Centrapalus pauciflorus. Taxonomy (NCBI): domain Eukaryota; kingdom Viridiplantae; phylum Streptophyta; class Magnoliopsida; order Asterales; family Asteraceae; genus Centrapalus; species Centrapalus pauciflorus. The sequence goes on from JAANYP010000258.1 coordinate 25,898, forward strand.
TTATGAATGCTTATAGGTGAATCGAATCAAAAGAGGCTTGGTCGCGAGTCTTAGCCATTCTCGGGGCTATTGTGGTTATTTTGGAAGGCCTTGGAATCTTGATAACCAATCACTGTGAGTTCTAGTATTAGATTTTCATAAAGTCATATATGATGTACTTGTTGCTTCATGATTGATCATTCGTTGTTGATTCTTACTACAACATTATACTGTTTGTTGCTTATTCCTTCGTTTTATTAATGCATGACTTATTCGTATACTCGAGGCATCTTGGACCTCATTTGTTGATCATACCTTTCGTTTGGACTCACCTGGATATCCATGGATTATTCCTGGCCCCTTTGGATGTCGGATGCCGACGTACTTGAATTGTCAGAATTCCCGTACTTGATAGGGACAACCTCGTACTATGCTAGAGGCTACACTACACCCGTACTTGATAGGGAACCCCGCATTATGAAGGGGCATGTGGTATTTGATTGTTCATCTTGTGTATTTGAATTATGCTGTTAGAATCGTTATATTGATCATCATTGCATCTATATACCTTGTGTTTTATCTGATCTAGCAACTCACTTAACTTTACGTTGGCCCTCTTAGATGTTAACCTTTTCAGGCACTGTCAATGGTAAGGGTCCGGCCGGTCCGTCTCACTAAGTTCGGTTGCAGCTAGCTTGAAGCTCCCCACCTTTTGGGTATAGTTTTGGATAGCTCGGGTTCAGGGAATAGTGGACTCCCGTTTTGATTTACATGTGAATGGATGTATTTAATTAAACATGTGGCATGTAATTAATGATAGATTCTAACCCGACATACTTTGATCCGTGAATTTTCACACTTTGCTCGTTATGAGTAGCAAAGTGGGGTGATTCATGTTGATAACTCTGATTAATGAAAACTTTAAATTTGATGCAAATTCTGCAATGTATTATATATGAATTATTGTTAAATGAGTGTGAAATACTCTATTTAGTTGTGAGGGTGTTTCAATTTGGTATCAAATACTGTGTTCATCGACTGAGTATAGTCGACGATACTCAACGCTGAATGGAGTTTCAGATGCTACCATTGACCCACCTGGGCGACAATAGTAATATAATTGCAAAAAGTTACTTGGCCTAGGTTGGGAAAGTAAAGGGTAGACATTAAGTGTATATTGTGTTAGTATGCGGATACTCATATATAAACAACTAAATGATCGATATATAAACTTGCTTATTTCAGTTCAATGTCGGACAACGCATCCAATCAAAATGTTAGTCTGGTGATTGATCCGGTCCCCACCGATGAGTCCGATTACGAGACGAGTTATCGTTCGGAAGAAGGTTCGAGGGATGATAGGGTCCTTCAAATGGTGGCGGAGATGTTGAATCAAAATCGCCAACAAAATGAGATGATGCAAGCCTATATGACAGCATTTCATGAAGCCTGGGACAAGCGAGACGATGATGACCGTAAGTCCACCGGAAACGATGGTGAGGGTGGAAGCAAGGTTGATGGGGACCATAATGAGGGAGAGGAGGATAAGAAGAGGTCGAACAAGACCAAGAAAGACAATTCTTCATCCAAGTCAAAGAAGGGGATGTCTTTCAAAAATTTCATTGAGTGCCGACCCCGTGAATTCAATGGCCGAGCTACCGCGGTAGAATCACTTGACTGGCTGAAAGAGATTGAGAAGTTCTTTCGGGTGACAGAAGTAAGGGCCGATAAGATGGTCCAATACGGTGCTGCTCTTCTGGTTGGACCAGCTCTAACATGGTAGGATTCTGAAGTCACCATTTTGGGGCAAGACATGGTGGGAACTATGACGTGGGAGCAGTTTAGACTCGGGTTCGAAAAGCAGTTCTGTCCTACCATCTCCATTCAAAAGATAAAACACGAATTTATCTACTTTCGGCAAGGAGATCCGAGTGTGGATGATTACATCTTGGAGTTTAACTCCAAGGCACAGTTTGTGGGTGCCTTGGTGGCGGACGAGGAGCAAAAGACGGAATACTTCATTGAGGGTCTTAGTAGGGAAATTCGAGAGTTCGTGACAATTCGGGAAATTACAACGTTTACTAAGGCAGTGGAGTGTGCCCGCCGAAGAGAGTATGAGATATTTCGGGACGACTTTGACGTCCCGTGCCTAAGAAGGCAAAATCCGAGGTCCCTCAGGAGTCGGCAAAACCGCCTCGATCTTCTTATTCTGGTAACAAGGGTGCGAACTCTTAATCTCAATCATTCTCGAAGCAGAAATCTCATTCTCAAGGAAAATCAAAGCGGCAATGGTCGAATTCTGCCAAGTCATGTGGGAAGTCCCACAAAGGTGAGTGCCTCCAACACAACCTTGTGTGCCATAATTGTGGGGAGGCAGGGCACGCCTGGCCTAGGTGTCCTAAGTTGGCGGACACATGTTTCGAATGTGGTGAGACGGGCCATAAATCGTGGGGGGTGTCCTAATCTACAGGCTATACCGGTGGAAAGCAAAGCTTCGGCAGCGAAGCCAATGATTGGCGGCGGTTCCTCCCAATCAAAGGGGAATGCGCCTAAGGCCCATGCAAGAGTATATCAGATTTCGGCCGCTGAGGCCCAAAACGTGCCGGACTTTGTAACGGGTACATTTCTTCTCGACTCCCTACCTGCTATTGTGTTATTTGATTTGGGTGCAAATGTATCTTTTGTTTCTAAATCGTTTACCCGAAAGTTGGATAAATCGCCTTCGTCGTTGACATTTCCTTTAACTATCGATGTCGCTAGTGGCAAATCAGTTGTGGTTACCCATATATATTATGATTGTGTGCTCTCTTTAGATGGGCATCATTTTTCTTTCGACCTTGTAACCATCGATACAAAGGAGTTTGATATTATAGTGGGCATGGATTGGTTAGCTACCAACCATGCTAGTATTGTTTGTGCCAAAAGATTCGTCCACTTGGTGACTCCGGACGACAAAGAGCTTTTTGTTTATGACGATAAGCGAAAGAGAGATATTACAATCATCTCTGTGGCTAAAGCCCGTAGGAGTATTAGCAATGGGTGCCAAAATTTCCTGGCGTATGTGTCGGATGCCAAGAAGGATGAGCGAAATTTGAAAAATCTGTCGGTAGTGAATGAGTATCCGGATGTCTTCCCAGATGACTTGCCCGGTTTACCTCCCGATAGACTAATTGAGTTCCGAATAGACTTAGTGCCCAGAGCCGCGCCCATTGCCCGTACTCCATATCGTTTAGCACCTTCGGAGATGAAGGAGATGATGGAACAATTGCAAGAGTTGCTGGATAAAGGTTTATCCGACCGAGTACCTCGCCATGGGGTGCGCCGGTATTGTTTGTGCGAAAGAAGGATGGATTGTTGAGAATGTGTATTGACTATAGGGAGTTAAATAAGGTGACCGTTAAGAATAAGTACCCTTTGTCTCGCATCGATGACCTGTTTGACCAATTTCAAGTGGCAGCTTATCTCTCAAAGATCGACCTCCGATCGGGTTACCATCAATTGAAGGTGCAAGAGGATGATGTACCAAAACCGCTTTTCGAACTCGCTATGGGCACTATGACTTCTTGGTGATGTCGTTTGGGCTCACCAATGCACCTGCCGCCTTTATGGATTTGATGAACCGCGTATGTCGCCCTATGCTTGACAAGTCCTTTATAGTCTTTATTGATGACATTTTGATTTACTCTAAGATAGAAGCCGATCATGCCTTTCACCTTCGTGAATTACTGGAACTCCTTCGCAAGGAGCGGCTATTCGCCAAGTTTTCCAAGTGTGAATTTTGGTTGCGGCAAGTGAAATTTTTGTGTCATGTTATTTCTTGTGAGGGTGTTTCTGTCGATCCCTCCAAGATTGAAGCTATAGAGAATTGGCAGACACCTAGGAATGCCTCGGAGATTCGAAGTTTTCTAGGGTTAGCCGGATATTATCGACGGTTTATCCAAGATTTTTCTAAAATCGTTGTCCCACTTACATCTTTGAAGCGTAAAAACGCAAAGTTTGTGTGGAAAGAGCCGCAGGAAGAGGCGTTCTTGACCTTGAAAGCTCGTCTAACTAAGGCCCCTGAACTTGCATTGCCTGAAGGGAATGAATACTTCGATGTGTATAGTGACGCTTCTATAAATGGGTTGGGTTGTGTGCTAATGCAAAGAGGAAAAGTGATAGCATATGCATCAAGGCAGTTGAAAGATTATGAGAAGAGTCGTCCGACTCACAATCTCGAGCTTGATGCGGTCACCTTTGCACTAAAAATTTGGCGCCATTACTAATATGGCACTCGGTGTCAACTTTTTACGGATAATAAAAGTTTGAAGCACCTTTTTGATCAGAAGGAGTTAAATATGCGGTAGCGGCGGGCTATGGAGCTGATAAAGGATTATGATTGCGAGATCTTTTACCACCCGGGAAAGGCTAATGTTGTAGCCGATGCTTTGAGCCAAAAGGGCTACCCGGAGGCTACTTGCTACGCGCTCACTCATGTAGTGGTAACTTCTACCATTATTGATGACATTCGGAAGTGGCAAGAAGAAGCTACCAAGGAAGAAAATGTAAAAGTTGAGAGAATGGTCGGCCAATTAGCATTATTGACAGATGATAGTAAAGGTTTGAAGCTGTTTAAGGAACATATTTGGGTACTGAAGCTTGGTGGCGTTCGTGGTGTGATCCTTGAAGAGGCCCACAATTCGAAATTCTCAATTCATCCGGGAAGTGCAAAGATATATCAAGACTTGAAGATGGAATATTGGTGGCCCGGAATGAAAAGGGATGTGGGAAATCATGTGGAACGGTGCTTGACGTGTTTGCAAGTTAAGGCTGAACATCAAAAACCATCTGGTAATATGCAATCGCTTGAGATACCGGAACGGAAATAGGATCACATTACAATGGATTTTGTTGTGAAGCTACCGAAGACCCAGCGACAACATGATGCAATTTGGGTTGTTGTCGATCGGTTGACAAAGTCCGTGCACTTTCTGCCTATCCGAGAGAATTATCCGTTAGAGCGTCTAGCCAAGATGTACATTGATGATATTATCGTGCGACATGGAATCCCAAAGTCCATTGTCTCTGATCGTGATTCACGATTCACCTTGCGGTTTTGGCAAAGTATGCAAGAGCAATTAGGGACTCGTGTAAATTTGAGTACTGCTTTCCGTCCCCAGAGAGATGGCCAAACCGAGCGGACCAATCAAACAATGGAAGACATGCTTCGGGCATGTGTGATTGAGTTTGGAGGAAATTGGGATGCACATTTTCCACTCGTAAGTTTGCTTATAACAACAGTTATCACTCTTCGATAAACATGGCACCTTACGAGTCATTGTATGGTCGCAAGTGTAGAACCCCAACTTGTTGGCGCGAGTCGGGCGAGAAGCCGTTGGCAGGACCCGAGTTACTCCAAGAAACGAATGAGAAGATTCAAATAATTCGAGAACGAATTAAAGCCGCACAAGAGCGTCAGAAGTCTTATTCTGATAAGCGCCACAAGAATATGGAGTTCAATGTCGGAGATTCCGTTATGTTGAAAGTGTCTCCATGGAAGGGTGTTATGAGGTTTGGAAAGCGTGAAAAGTTGAGTCCACGATATGTTGGACCTTTTAAGGTCATTGAGCGTATTGGAGTCCAAACTTATAAATTAGAATTGCCCGAGGAGCTTGCAGGTTATAAAATAGAATTGCCGGAGGAGCTTGCGGGGGTATCCATGACACCTTTCATGTGAGTTATCTGAAGAAAAGTCCGATAAATCCCGATGTGACCATTCCGTTGAACGATGTACACATAAATGAGAAGCTTTGGTATATTGAAGAGCCGGAAGCCATATTGAGCGAGAAAACCACCAAGTTGAGAAACAAAGAAATTGAGACGGTGTTGATTCGTTGGAAGCATCATCATGGATCTATGTTGTCATGGGAAACAAAGACCAAGATGAAGGCCAAATATTCGACGATCTTTGAGTCGAATTGATTCCGTGGGCGGAATCCTTTTAAGTGGGGAGGAATTGTAACGCCCCAAAATTTGTAAGACAATTAAATATTAGCTAATTATAATATCTGAGTTATTAGTATAATACCTTGTTATAAGTTGCATAAATATGAATTAAGGTATTATAGTTTGTTGTGTTATTTAAATAAAATGGATGCATAATTTTATAAGGGTTTATGTGTGTGTGGGATTAAAGTGGGAGGGGTAAAGTTGGACATTGGCCAAACTCCCCTCCACCCCCCCTTTTCTTCTCTTGATCGACCAACACACCACACACACACACACACACACACACACACTTCATCTTTTGCATCTTTGAGAGAAAACAAGAGAGAAAAAGCTAGGGTTGCTTGGTTGATCTTCAAGGGTGGAAGATTGAAGCTAGAAATCACCATTTTGGTGTCATCTTTGAAGGTGTATCACACTTCTTTCATTCCTTTCTTCATATTCATCTTGTTCTTCATTTTTTAAGAACACAACCCTAAGTGGGTTTTTGTGATAGAGTTAATAAACGACTCTAAAATCATGTATATGGTGGTATTTATAGTTTATTGTAGCATTTGAGTCATAAATATGTAAATGATTGAGTGAGTTAGTGATATGGAATGAAAACCCAAGCTGGAGCTCCATTTGAGCTCCAATGGTGGATGGAAATGTATTTATGTGTTCTTGTACATTCCATACAATAAATTATGAGTCAAATGTGTTATCAATGACCATGGAGTTGAATGTAAGTTAGTAGGGACTCAATCTGAGTTTCGAAGACTTAATTTGGGTTGTCGCTTTTTAAGAACTCGGTTTGAGTTCGTATGAATTTAATGGAGTCATGGAATGGAATGTTTTAGTGTTAAAATGTCTAGAAAGTGTTCATTTATGTTATTAAAGTGTTTTCAAATGTCGGGTAACACAAAGCACGTGCAAGAACTCAATTTGGCGTTTTAGGCCCAAATCGCATGCCAAGTGTTCGGTGGAATGCCACAACGAGTTCCAAAACTTTTTGAGGTTGGGTCGTAATGCTTAGATGTGATTTGAATGTCTAAACATATCCCAAGTATGTTTAATAATGCTATGAGATTGGTTAGAATTGAATATGAACTCAAATGGAGCTCGGAGTTGTCGGTTGGAGCTTTCGGTCGTTTTCGGACTCGTTCGGAGTCCGCATGAGCTCCATGGAATCATGGAATGTTATGAAATGATTCTATTATGTTTAGAGGGGTTCAAATGACCTTATTATGTTAATTATATGGTTGGTAAAGTCCATTTCCATTGTTAGAAGCATTTATGAGTTTTGGGAAGTTTAAAGCATTTAAGAGAATTGATTGTGCAGTCAGTGGGCAGACAGCAAGGTGGTAGCGGCGCTACCCCTTCCTGGCTGCGCCATGACTAACAGGCTGCCCTGGAAATTCATTTTCCATGGTTGGGGGTCGATGCTAGGGTCTTGTACGTCCAATGCACTTCTAAATTAAGTGTTTAAAGAGTTTGAAGGCCTTTAATCAAATCCGGAACTCCTAAGGTCTCTATTGGACTTAGTGTTTTCGGTTTGGTGTCCCAACACCCTTAGGCCACTATTAGGGTCTTATATTGTATTTCGGGAGCTTATGTGTATGCCTTATGAATGCTTATAGGCGAATCGAATCGAATCGCAACCCAAAGACCCGAACACATGACTCACAAGACCCACAACCCTAACCCTAAACCCTGCCGCATCGCGGCCACACTGGCCCCATCGCGGACGCAGTAGCGATGGCTCAACCCCGGCCGCGCTCACGTCGCGACTCGTGCTCGGACTCGAACCGCCTGCGATCCCCTCAAGAACATCGCGGCCCGCGATCCCCTGATCGCGGCCGCGCTCACGATCAAACAGCAGCAGGTTGGTCTGTTTCTTGCCAGCCTGGGGAAATCTCTCCAAATCTCAAATCCAATTCGAAATAACTTAGTAAACATCTCAAATTTGATCGAGAACATAAACACACAGAACTCACAATCTCAGAATCAATTAGCTACGATTAATTCACGATTTCAATCCCAAAACTCACCTTGATTTAATAGGAGATGTTGATGACAATTTGGGAGCTTTAGTCACTGATTGAAGCCTCAATTCCTGGTTGTAGCTGCTGGAGATGGATAACACACACACATACACACTCAATTCAGATTTTGGAAAAGGGAGTTGTGAGCTAATAAACAAACGACTCACGATATATATATGTTTCCGGCTTAAACCCGGTCCGACACCCATTATCCGATCCCAATATCACAGAACACATATTTATATCACCGGGTCCCAAATTAAAATAATTAATCCAATGAAATAATTCCGCGTACCTTTCTCAAAATCGGGATGTTACAACACACACACACACACACACACACACACACATATATATATATATATATATATATATATATATATATATATATATACCCCAATGCATTAATTTAGTTATTTTTATAACATTTAAAACTCATAATAAGTATTGCTTATTAATTAATGACCAATATACTCTTACTTATTTTTTTGGGAGAATTTTATATATAACATTCCTAAACTTCATAATATTATATTATCCAACATAAAATTTTAATATCATATATATCCATGGACGGACTTACTTAAAAAGGGGTTGGCCCGTGCAATGGGTCCCCTCCCAAATAATTTCGTTTCTTGGTGGAAGATTTTTAAAAAACTTTATATGTGTAACCGAAGAAATTTTATGTGTGCAAGTTATAATATTAAAAAAATTGATATGTGCAGCTTTATTAAACAAAATTGATACCTCAAAAAAGAAGTTGATTACCTAAATAACTAAATAAGTAATTAGTTCAATAAATCAACAACATTCAGTAATATTTCTAAAAATTAAAACTCAATAAACCCAATGAAACACCCATACAACTAATACGAGTATTTCGATACCATTATACATTAATTTATACAGAGTACTTGCGGAAATACGGTCAAATTAAAACTTTTAATACTTTAATAATCTTCAACGTGATTCCAAACACTTTGCATATAACACAACAGAGTGTCGGAAATCACGGAGTATCGTAATTGGGGTCACAATGTTAAATCATCAATTTGATTACAAACGAATTATTAATCATTAACTAATTCGCGTAAGTCCAAAATGGAAGTCTGCTACTCCCATCCCAATCATCAACAAAATACGGAGCTCCTAACCATGCTCCAATTAGTGTCTATCAGTTTGGGCCAGCCGGGCCTTTGCCCTTAACAGTTCCTGAAAAGAAATATCAACTAACGGGTAAACAACAAAGTTGTTTAGTGAGTTTCTAGATTAAAGTACCATGCGATATATGAATGATGTCATGCAATGCCATGAATTTAACTAACAATCTCAGGAGGCCAACTAATGGCTAATAAGCTACCACATTGCGGTTACCACACACAGGCTTACCGTACAATGGGTTTACAATCTACTGCTCGATTACCACAGACCACAGGCTTATCGATATGCAGTTTATAGTGATGCCATACGATTACCACAGACCACAGGCTTATCGTTTTACAGGCAATAATGGTAACCACACACAGGCTTACCATTATGATTCCGCTAGGTTACCACACTCAGGCTTACCGTCTCAGTGGAGAGGTCAAATGAATGATCAACAACTTATCAACAGAATAATAATATGACAAAAATAATGCATGTGATGGCAAAGCATGTAAACGAAAAGAATGATACGAAAGCAATAACATACAATTCATAATATGCATATAAATACATTAATGCTAGAACTCACAGTGGTGTACAACAAGCTCTCGGCCTCAAAACCGAGTTATAGTCGTCAAAGTAGGAGTAATAATCTCCAAGAAACTTTAACCCGTCAAACCCCTACACATAGGTTCATAGTATAATTTATTATAAGTCTCACAGCTTATAATTTCTTAAATTGATCCGGATACATTAGTCGTAAGACTTAGCTAATTTCAGCATTATACCTCAATAATTATTTTGGTCTAATTATTCTCCTTAATTGATGTAATGACAAAAGATCTTATAAAATAAAAATAATTAAAATTAGAATTTTGGTCCAAGGCCATCCGAAATTCGGACCAAGACCATTCGAATTTCGGGTCCGAAATTCGTACTTAGCGAATTTTTCAGAATATTTCAAGATTGAACTGCACTTTCTGCCTTACTGATTTAATGGCAAAAATACCAAAACTTCTCTATATTTATCATAAAGAGTTGTAAAATCATTCCCAACATATATATATATATATATATATATATATATATATATATATATATATATATATATATATATATATATATATATATATATATATATATACACCCATTTTAACCACCAAAACATCATTTTTTCATCTTTTTAGATTACCTAGGGTTTATATGAACTCAAATTTGGGTTTTTGAGATAAACCCCCCCAAAATACATAAAAACTTGCATAATATACTTTTTAAAGGATGGATCTAACATATTCCATCATTATTTTTCAAGATCTAGCCATTTCTAAGTGATCTCCATAAAACTCATCAAAATACATAGAAACTTGTATAATATACTTTTTGAATAATGGATCTAACATATTTCATCATTTTCTTTCAAGATTTAACCATTTCTAAGAGATCTCCATAAAACCCATTTGAGCTCTCATCTTTTTCATATGAAGATGATGGAGAGAAAAGAGTAAGATTCATAAAAGAAAGTAACGGTACCTTTTGGATCTTCAAAATCGTATGAAACTTCCAACAAAATCAGATTTTTCTTTCTTCTTCTTCTCTTTTCTCTCTTTTCTTTCTCCTCTCTTTCTTATTGGGTTTGGACGAACACACACACACACACTTGTGTGTGTGTGTGCTTGGCGTATATATAAAGCAAAGTGAGTTGCTTTTCCTTTTTTTTTTTAAACTATTTAATATTTACCATTTAGACCCTCCAATTATTTCCATTTCTTTTAAGGTCCTTTCTTCATAAATCAATACTTTATTTATTATAATTTACACCACCATTTATTTATATATTACAATATTAATTAATATTCGGAATTTGTATTTCTTTACAATAACTATTAATTATCGATTAAATAATCGGGTCGTTACAATTCCTCCCCTCTTAATAGGATTCCGACCACGGAATCAGGTCCTTTCAAACAGAGCGGGGTATTTGGCTATCATTTCAGCCTTCGTCTCCTAAGTCATCAGAGATCCACGGTGGTGCTTCCAACAAACGAGTACCATCTCGACGATCTCCTTATTCCTTTGGTTAATTACTTTGTCGCCAATAATCTTTTCCGGTTCTTCGATATATCGCAATTTCTCATCAATTTGCACATCATCCAAAGGAACGGTTACTTTAGGATTAATCGGACTTCTATTCAAATAGCTAACGTGGAAGGTGTCATGGATCCCTGCCAACTCGGCGGGCAGTTCTAACTTGTAAGTTTGGGCTCCGACACGCTCGGTAATAGGAAATGGTCCAACATATCGAGGACTTAACTTCCCTCGCTTCCCAAATCTCATAATCCCCTTCCACGGAGATACTTTCAGCATCACAGAATCTCCCACTGCAAACTCAATATCTTTATGACGTTTGTCTGAGTATGCTTTCTGTCGGTCTTGAGCCGCTTTGATTCGCTCGCGAATAATCTGAATTTTATCATGCGTCTCTTGAAGCAATTCGGGACCCGCTAACGTTTTCTCGGCTGCTTCATGCCAACATGTCGGAGTTCGACACTTTCGGCCATACAACGACTCATACGGAGCCATCTTTATCGAAGAATGATGACTATTGTTGTAGGCGAATTCCACAAGTGATAGGTGCGTATCCCAATTTCCACCAAGCTCGATCACGCACGCACGCAACATATCTTCCATCGTCTGATTAGTATGCTCAGTCTGGCCGTCAGTCTGGGGACGAAACGCCGTACTCAAATTAACACGCGTTCCCAATTGATCTTGCATACTTTGCCAAAATCTCGAAGTAAACCTCGAGTCACGATCCGAAACAATAGATTTTGGAATCCCACGGCGTACAATAATCTCATCAATATACATTCGCGCCAATCTTTCCAAAGGAAAGTTTTCTTGAATCGGCAAAAAGTGCGCGGACTTCGTCAATCGATCTACAATAACCCATATAGCATCATGTTGTCGTTTGGTTTTCGGAAGCTTTACCACAAAATCCATCGTGATGTGATCGCATTTCCACTCTGGTATCTCGAGTGGTTGCAAATTTCCAGATGGTTATTGATGTTCGGCCTTGACCCGCAAACAAGTCAAACACCGCTTGACATGGTTACCAACGTCTCGCTTCATTCCGGGCCACCAATATTCGGATTTCAAATCCTGATACATCTTAGAACTCTCAGGGTGAATTGAGAACTTGAAATTATGACCATCTTCTAAAATTGTTTTGCGCACATCACCAATCTTCGGCACCCAAATACGATCCCTAAACATTTTCAACCCGTTGCTACCATCGGTTTACAACACCCTTTGACCAACCATTTTTTCAGACTTAATATTTTCCTCTTTAAGGCCCTTGATTTGCCACTTCCGAATGTCGTCATGGATAGAGGAAGTCACAACTACATGCGTTAGCGCATAACAAGTCACTTCCGGATATCTCTTTCGGCTTAAGGCGTCAGCCACTACATTGGCTTTTCTAGGGTGATAAAGGATTTCACAGTCATAATCCTTAATCAATTCCATGACACGTCTCTGTCGCATATTTAACTCTTTCTGATCAAAGATATGTCTCAAGCTCTTATGATCAGTAAACAACTGGCACTTAGTGCCATACAGATAATGTCGCCAGATTTTTAAAGCAAAAGTAACAGCATCTAACTCCAAGTCATGAGCCGGACAACTCTTTTCATAATCCTTCAGCTGTATCGATGCATAAGCTATCACTTTTCCGCGTTGCATTAACACGCAACCCAATCCATTTATCGAAGCATCGCTATAAAAAACAAAATCTTCGTTCCCTTCCGGCAACGCAAGTACCGGAGCATCGGTTAGTCGACTCTTCAGAGTTTGAAATGCTGCATCCTGTGGCTCTTCCCACACAAACTTCGCATTCTTACGTGTCAACGAAGTGAGTGGGACGACTATTTTAGAGAAATCTTGAACAAATCGTCGGTAATAGCCAGCCAATACAAGGAAACTACGAATCTCAGCAACATTTCTAGGTGCTTCCCAACTTTTAATGGCTTCAATCTTGGAGGGATCCACAGAAACACCCTCCCAAGATATGACATGTCCTAAAAATTGCACTTGCCGTAACCAAAATTCACACTTCGAGAATTTAGCATACAACTGTTTGCTGCGAAGAAGTTCGAGCAATTGCCTCAGATGAACCGCATGATCCTCCTCCGTCTTGGAATACACCAAGATCTCGTCGATAAACACTATAACCGACTTGTCAAGCATTTGACGGCACACACGATTCATCAAGTCCATAAAGGCCGCAGGAGCATTAGTGAGCCCAAAAGGCATCACTAAGAACTCATAGTGCCCATATCGAATCCGAAAAGCAGTTTTTGGCACATCTTCCTCACGGACTTTAAGTTGGTGATACCCTGAACGAAGGTCTATCTTCGAGAAATAAGCAGCTCCTTGTAGTTGATCGAACAAGTCATCAATACGAGGCAAAGGATACTTATTCTTTATAGTCACCTTGTTCAGTTCTCTATAATCTATACACATTCGCAAGGTTCCGTCTTTCTTTCGCACGAATAAAACCGGAGCACCCCACGGCGAGGTACTCAGCCGAATGAACCCTTTCTCTAACAATTCTTCCAATTGCGCCATCATTTCCTTCATTTCCGAAGGCGCCAAACGATACGGGGAACGCGCAATTGGTGCAGCTCCCGACACTAACTCAACCCGAAACTCTACAGATCGGTCCGGTGGCAATCCCGGTAAGTCATCAGGAAACACATCGGGATATTCATTAACTACTGGCACATCCTTGAGGTTTTTCCCTTCCTTCTTGGCATTCAAGACACAAGCCAAGTAACATTTGCAACCTTACTTAGATTTTTCTGAGCCTTAGCCACCGAAATAACCGCGGCTTCCCTTTTACGTCTATCCCCATACACAAATATTTCTTCGCCTTCCGGCGTGAACAAACGAACAATTCTTTTAGCACAAGCAATAGTGGCAAGATTATTGGCCAACCAATCCATGCCAACTATTATATCAAATTCTTTAGTGTCTATGGGGACAAGGTCGATATCAAAATTGTGTCCATCTAAGGTCAGCACACAGTCATAATATATTTGGGTGGCACAGACTAATTTCCCGCTTGCCACATCAACAGATAGAGGGAAAGGCATCAAAGAAAGTACAACATCTAACTTTTGTGCAAATGCTTTAGAAATAAAAGACACACTTGCACAAGAATCAAACAATACTACAACAGGTAAAGAATTCAGGAGAAAAGTACCGGTTACGACATCCGGCACATCTTGCGCCTCGGCAGCAGTAATCTGGTAGACTCTGGCTTGAGGCTTAGGCGGATTCCCCTTTAATTGGGAGGAACCACCAACATAACTAGGCTTTGCAACCGAGCCTTTACTTTCAGACGCCGCCGACTTCCTTTTCGGGAAATTCCGAGCGAGGTGGCCCACCTGGCCACACATCACTACGGTTGGGACACGCAGGACGTATGTGTCCCTCTTCTCCACATCCATGGCAAACAATAGGGGACAAACATTCCCCATGATGAAGCTTTCCGCAACGGTTACACGTAGGCACAGAATTGGAAAACTGAGATTTGGACTGAGAGTTGTGGGAATTGGCAGGTTTCTTTGAATGCCTGGAAGATTGGGAACGTGAACGAGAGTCCACGTTCTTTGAGAAAGATTGTTGGGGTTGTTTAAACATCCCCGGCGAAGACTCATCCTTCGCTTTCTTCGTTCCAGATGTTTCTTGCTCCCTACGGAACAATTCATACTCTCGGAGTCGCGCATACTCCACAACTTTCTCAAAAGATTCGACTGCGCGAACCGTCACCATCTCGCGGATCTCACTCCGCAGTCCCTCGACAAAGTAGTCAGTCTTTTGCTTTTTATCAGCAATTACTGACCCTACAAACATCGCTTTCGAGTTGAACTCGATAAGATAATCATCCACTGATAAGCTTCCTTGCTGAAACGTAAGGAAGTCTCTTTTAATTTTCAGCACTGCCACCGCCAGACAGAAATGCTTGTCGAATCGAGTCTTAAATTCTTTCCACGTCATTTCGCCACCGCGTCAAAACACAAAATCTCAACTTCAGAGTTCCACCAAGTTAAAGCAGGACCAACGAATTGTGCAGCTACGTACTGCACCTTTTTGTCATCACTGACATCAGTGACTCAGAATAATTTCTCAATTGCCTTGATCCAGTCCAAGGCCTCCACAGTAGTTGCCCATCCATTGAACGTTGGAGGACGACAACCAATGAAATTCTTATACGACATTCCCCTTTTTGACTTGGAGGAGCCGTGCTTTCGTTCTTTATCCTTCTTAGGCCTTTTAGCCCTGCTTCCACTTCCAACAACTTCAGTATTGTTGTTACTTGCTTGTTGATCTTCAACATTATTTTTCTTTCCCTGCACATTCTGGGAAGCAAGTAACTGCGCCATTAACTCATTCTGCTGGCCATTTTGCTCCAGCATCTGAGCCATCATTTGCATCATTCGGTCCTCTTTAGACCCTCCGCCAGTGCGAAACTGGATTCACTTTCATATTCCTGAGACTGATCCCTATCTCCCCCAACATTGGAATGTTCTACCTCCTGGTGTAGAACACGATTTGACTGGTTATCCGACATTATCAGCAACAAACAGTTACAGGTCAGTTCAACACTTCTTTCACACCAAAGTGTGCACATGACATTTAAATGTATATATATAATTATGCTTACATCAAGTTATAATCTTAAAACTCTACCCAATATTATCCCATCCTAGGCCAAAGGTCAATTGTAATTGTTATAATATTGCCGCCTAGGTGGGTCAATACCAGCATCTGAAACCGTGCTCAGAGTAGAGTATCGTCGACTATACTCAATCTATGAGCTCCAGCTCTGATACCAAAATGAAACACCCATACAACTAATACGTGTATTTCGATACCATTATACATTAATTTATAAAGAGTACTTGCGGAAATACGGTCAAATTAAAACTTTTAATACTTTAATAATCTTCAACGTGATTCCAAACACTTTGCATATAACACAACAGAGTGTCGGAAATCACGGAGTATCGTAATTGGGGTCACAATGTTAGATCATCAATTTGATTACAAACGAATTATTAATCATTAACTAATTCGCGGAAGTCCAAAATGGAAGTCTGCTACTCCCACCCCAATCATCAACAAAATAAGGAGCTCCTAACCATGCTTCAATCAGTGTCTATCAGTTTGGGCCAGCCGGGCCTTTGCCCTTAACAGTTCCTGAAAAGAAATATCAACTAACGGGTAAACAACAAAGTTGTTTAGTGAGTTGCTAGATTAAAGTACCATGCGATATATGAATGATGCCATGCAAAGCCATGAATTTAACTAACAATCTCAGGAGGCCAACTAATGGCTAATAATCTACCACATTGCGGTTACCACACACAGGCTTACCGTACAATGGGTTTACAATCTACTACTCGATTACCACAGACCACAGGCTTATAGATTTGCAGTTTATAGTGATGCCATACGATTACCACAGACCACAGACTTATCATTTTACAGGCAATAATGGTTACCACACACAGGCTTACCATTATGATTCCGCTAGCTTACCACACTCATGCTTACCGTCTCAGCGGAGAGGTCAAATGAATGATCAACAACTTATCAACCGAATAATAATATGACAACAATAATGCATGTGATGGCAAAGCATGTAAATGACAAGAATGATACGAAAGCAATAACATACAATTCATGATATGCATATAAATACATTAATGCTAGAACTTCAGTGGTGTACAACAAGCTCTCGGCCTCAAAACCGAGTTATAGTCGTCAAAGTAGGAGTAATAATCTCCAAGGAACTTTAACCCGTCAAACCCTTACACATAGGTTCATAGTATAATTTATTATAAGTCTCACAGCTTATAATTTCTTAAATTGATCCGGATACATTAGTCGTAAGACTTAACTAATTTCGGCATTAAATCTCAATAATTATTTTGGTCTAATTATTCTGCTTATTTGATGTCAGACTATTATGACAAAAGATACCATAAAATAAAAATAATTAAAATTACAATTTCGGTCCAAGGCCATCCGAAATTCGGACCAAGACCATTCGAATTTCGGGCCATCCGAAATCGCACTTAGCGAATTTTTCAGAATATTTCAAGGTTGAACTGCACTTTCTGCCTTACTGATTTAATGCCAAAAATACCAAAACTTCTCTATATTTATTATAAGGAGTTGTAAAATCATTCCCAACATATATATATATATATATATATATATATATATATATATATATATATATATATATATATATATATATATATATATATATATATATATATATATATATATATATATAAACCCATTTTAACCACCAAAACATCATTTTTTCATCTTTTTAGATTACCTAGGGTTTATATGAACTCAAACTTGGGTTTTTGAGATAAGTCCCCCCAAAATGCATAAAAACTTGCATAATATACTTTTTAAAGGATGGATCCAACATATTCCATCATTGTTTTTTAAGATCTATCCATTTCTAAGATATCTCCATAAAATTCATCAAAATACATAGAAACTTGTATAATATACTTTTTGAATAATGGATCTAACATATTTCATCATTTTCTTTCAAGATCTAGCCATTTCTAAGAGATCTCCATAAAACCCATTTGAGCTCTCATCTTTTTCATATGAAGATGATGGAGAGAAAAGAGTAAGATTCATAAAAGAAAGTAACGGTACCTTTTGGATCTTCAAAATCGTATGAAACTTCCAACAAAATCAGATTTTTCTTTCTTCTTCCTCTCTTTTCTCTCTTTTCTCTCTCCACACACACTTGTGTGTGATGTGTGCTTGGCGTATATATAAAGCAAAGTGAGTTGCTTTTTCTTTTTAAAAAAACTATTTAATATTTATCATTTAGACCCTACAATTATATCCATTTCTTTTAAGGTCATTTCTTCATAAATCAATACTTTATTTATTATAATTTACACCACCATTTATTTATATATTACAATATTAACTAATATTCCGAATTTGTATTTCTTTACAATAAATATTAATTATCGATTAAATAATCGGGTCGTTACACCCAATACTACCCATTAACCCAATATCATTCTTCAACTCAATATTATTTTTAACCCAATTTCAAACTCAATAATAATTTTAATTTTTAAGTCTAATTCCTTTATTTTTTTTCTACTTTTGAAAAAATGGTACAAGAAGCAAGAACATTTCTTGTCAATTAGTATACATGCTTTTAGGGACACAAAAAAATGTAACTATATCTTACTTTTTGTGTCACTTATGAAAAAGAGTTGGTACATAGCAATTATTTACCCATAATTTTCTAAAGTAGTGATACAAAAAAATTGTCACAAAAATACTTGAGGTCTATACCCACATACATTCTTAGTCACTACATTATTTGTACCCACTTCACCTTACCCACTCTTTTTATTGTCAAAAAAGTGTCACTATAGTTATCAAAATCTTTTGCCTACACAACAAAAAGAGTGGGAAAAAGTTGAGTGTGTATAGATATGTAGTGACTAAAAATGTATGTGGGTATAGGCCTCAAGTATTTTTATGACAATTTTTTTGTGTCACTACTTTAAAAAAGTGTGGGTAAAAAAATTCCTCTATAACTACTTCTTTCATAAGTGAAACTAAAAGTAAGATTTAGTGACACTTTTTTTTGTGTCACTAAATGACATTTTTCTTGTAATGATAATTTTTTGAATGGTGTTCTGATTTGTGCCGTTGAACATGATATATATATGGTGACAAATGAAGCTTTTATTGATCGATCACAAAATATGAAAAGTCAAAGAGAGCAACTTTATGATATGTAACTCCTTAACTTAATAACTTATATTTCATAATAAATTATATTTTTATGTATTATTTATTATTATATTTGTTATTTTAAGATTATATGTTTTATTTTAAATTGTAAGTATCCATGTATTGACCCGACCCGACCAAAATAACCATTTTAATTTTCCAACCGTGAACGCGACGTAAATTTGTGCAATGGGTACCTTCAGTGAACGTGACGTAAATAATCTTCTCGTAACACAAAATATACACAACTAGGAACGTTGGATACCAAGTTATAACACAGATACTAGATTAAATATAAAAATTAAAAAAAGTAAACTAAAAAATCAATAATTATAAAACGAAAGCAAACTTGAAAAAAAAAAAATTAGAAACTAATGTGTAGAGAAAACAAAAAATATATACTAAAAATAAAAACAAAAACAACATGCGATACAACTATAAAATTCAAAAATAAAAAGAAAAGAAAGAACATAATATGTAATCAGTTAATTGTATATTAAAACTGTAGAAAAAATAATACGAAAATATATTAAGACGATACGATTTGATTACAAACGAGCAAAAACATAATATAACTTTTTTATTTTTAATCTTAATTTGTTTTACTATAAAGAATTTATTTAGTAAAGTTTATAAAAATAAATTATATAAATTTATTAGAAGGATATAATATTTTAATTTAAGTTGAATGAATATGATATTTTGAAATTTAGTTGAAAGAAAAAAAGAGTAAGGGTATAATGGTTATTATTTAATCAACAATA
The DNA here is from genome assembly GCA_020465985.1 of Centrapalus pauciflorus. Taxonomy (NCBI): domain Eukaryota; kingdom Viridiplantae; phylum Streptophyta; class Magnoliopsida; order Asterales; family Asteraceae; genus Centrapalus; species Centrapalus pauciflorus. The sequence goes on from JAANYP010000258.1 coordinate 45,660, forward strand.
TTAATTATGAGTTTTAAATGTTATAAAAATAATTTAATTAATGAATTTGGATATATATAATGATGTTTTAGAAGGATATATGTGATACTAATAAGTAAAATTGGGTATATATATATGAAGTTATGATGTTTAAGAGGGATATACATGATACTAAAATTTTAAGTTGAGTATATACGAAATTATGAAGTTTAGGAGGGGTATATATATGAAATTCTCCCTTTTTTATCATAGCAATCTCGTAAAATTTTGTTCCAAATAATGTAATCAACTCTTAGTTTACTTCCAATTATAGCATTTAACCGGTAAACAACAAGTATGTTATTTATTTTATACAACATATTAAAAGGTAAAAGATAAAACTGATCGTCATTATAAGAAAAAACATAAAAAGTAAGTTGTTATTTCAGACAATAACCCTATGTATAATCCTTTTTTACCGGTTAACTTTTGTTGTTTACCGGTTAAATGTTATAATTAGGAAATAAACAAAAAATTGGATCCATTATTTGGGTCAAAATTTACGAGATTGCTATAATAATATAATAAGTTGCTTGCAAGTTAAAACAATGCTCCCTAAAATGTATATAAATTTGTAATTTTAATATATTAATATGAAGTTTAATAAAAACATATGACATGTTTGTTTGAAATTATTAAATTAAACTAAAGGATGCTGTCATACTTTGGTTAAGTCAAATGATATACATTCAGCCCTCTTTCTTTTTCTTTTCTTTTTTTTTTTTCCATTCTACCTTTCTTTCAATATAGTTTATTACTCCTCTCACTTCTGGACTTTCTGTACCATTCTGATTTTTTCAATAATCCAAATTAGCTGATAAACATGTAAATTGTAATGGGGGTAATTATGTAAAATATCAATAGAATGAGAATTAGTATGAATGGATATCAAATTTGTAATCTACGTTAAAACTCGAGTCTATTGACTATAATATCAAAAATTTACGTGTTGGGACACGAAAGCAGAAAAATCCTGACAAAAGAACAATATAGAGAGGTAGAGTGTATGTGGTCGTGGAGTAGGCAGCCACCACATCACTTTGTTGCCTTTTTCCCAACACAAGAATCTTTGTATAATAGAAAGTATGGTTGCATGGATTGGTCTTGTGAATAAAATAATGAAACGTATGGAGTTTAAGAATTTAAAATGTAAAAGGGGTGTCCACTATTTCCAACAAACATCTATAATACTGATTTCCTATTATAAAGACTCCTCACACCTCAACTAAATTAGTTAATTTCGTAGGTGAAAGGTGTGTGTGAAGTAAGAAGCTAAAACTAGTCAAATTCACCACGTTGAAGCAAAATTCATTGGATCGTTCGAAGTTCGGGGACACACAAAGAAATCACTAATCATATATCTGGACTATTGTGAGTATTTATCTTTACTTCATATCGTGAACAATACTTGAGTAACTATATGTCATGTATGTGATTCTTGTATGAGTTCATGCTTTTGCGAGTTGTAAAGTGAATGAGACACATGTCTATTATGAGATCGTATGCGAACAAAATGAGATGTTATCGCTTGATTGATTATGTGCAAATGTATGATCTTATGCTATTGAAAAATGATAATACAATACACGCATGTACGAGTTTATGATGAGTTTATGATGAGTTTATAATGATTTTATGATGAGAAGCATTGCATGCATACACATCGGAGGATAAGGCGGGACAGGGATATTATGCTTGGCAGTTGGAGATTCGCAAGCACGTCCAAATGAGCTTTCTTGTCACCGTGTGAGGCGCGACAACACTGGAATCGCCCAAGTGAGCGATCTTGATACAGTATTAGACGGGTCAAGATCGAAAGCGGAGTACATGCATTGCATAAATATATATTACATCTTATGATCTGTCCATGTCATATTATGTGATCCACACTACGTGATTATATGCTACTATGTTGTAATCGGAAATTACTTTCTAGGCAATCGAGCTTACCCCGTGTGGGGGATTCCCTCTGCAGGTAATGGCTTAGATCGTCATAAGATTCCCTAGGCTACGAACCTTCCATCGACCCCGTCGATACCTCGACGAGTTCGAGGTGATCCACTGGGCTACGCTTACCAACGGAGGGTGGTGATGTCCGAGGTTTGGGTGGACTGGCGCGGTCCAGATCACGAATACCAGTTCCAATACCTCATATATTTTTAAGCTTTAGTTATGTGTAACTTTTGGGAGCCCGAGTGGCTAAAACAGTTACTGATATTTAATCCTGGATGTAATAGTTAATCTAGGATACAACAATTAGATAGGGTGCATCACTATTTTTGGATGTCTTGGTGTGTACCCATATCTATTCTGACGAATGGTTATTATCTTAGTTAAGTCAACATGATACCTAGACAAATAATTGAATGATAGAGGGAGATTAAGTGTGCCTTTTATATATATATATATATATATATATATATATATATATATATATATATATATATATATATGTGTGTGTGTGTGTGTGTGTGTGTGTGTGTGTGTGTGTGTGTGTGTGTGTGTGTGTGTGTGTGTGTGTTCAAGATCTATGGAGTACCATCTTTGATGGAGTACTGGAGTACCATACTAAATGTAAATGTTCATTACAATAGAATGTTAAATTTAATGCAATTCTACAATATACATATGTTCAAATGTGCATTATTATTGACTAGTTCACATCATTTACATGTTCATTATGATAAAATGTTCTATTTCTTGCAAAATAACTATATGGATATGTTTAAATGTGCAATATGCATAAACATGTGTATATTACGCATTTTTGCATGAAATTACACACTTTGTCTTAATGAACATGTAAATGATATGAACTAGTCATTTATAACGCAACTTTGAACATGTATATATTAAAATTTTACATGAAATTTAACATTTTATCGTAATGAACATGTATCTTTAATATTATTTTACAGTACTCCAGTCTAATATGGTACTCCATGGATCTCAACACTATACACACACACACACACACACACCCACCAAACATTAGATTTCTCAAATTCACAAGCTTACATATATACATACATACATATACATATACATATATATATGTATGTATGTATATGTATGTATGTATGTATGTATGTAAGCTTGTGAATTTGAGAAATCTAATGTTTGGAAAAATACTGATAGGAAATCATGGACAATGAGGATTGGGATGATATAGAGTTGGAAGAAGACCTGGAAGAAGAGGTATGGGCCGATGAACCTAGCTTGGAGGGATCTTACCCTAGTAGCCTCGTTATTTCTGAAGACAAGGGATATAAGTTCAACGAGCATAGTTATAAGTCTTAAGTAAACGATTTGCTAGATCACATCGAGGAATTGAAAGCTGAATGGGAAGCCGAACGAGATGATCTCTTAGAGGTCATTGAGACACAAAATCAAGAAATAACAAACCTAGGGAAGACTATTGAGAAAGAGAAAGAAAAGTATAGGATGATTCGGATCAGACCGGGAAAGAAGAAAGAAGAGATGTTAGGAGCTTAGTTAGAGAAAAATAATCACATTTGCAGCATGGATTGTATCACTAAAAAGGAGGAAACTCCATAAATAGAGTTATGATAACTCGATAGAACTAATGCGTTAGACCTATGTATGTCTAATCTTCACTGTATGAAGCTTGTAAGATTATTTGAAAATTAATATGAAAGAATGACGAGATTGATTAGATGCTAAAGTGCTAGCATGTGAAAGTAAATGTTTAATTGAATTCTGCAAGTAATATTTAGAATGATAACCGAGGAATAAAAAAGTGCAAACAAAATATTCCATCTAACAGCTAAAGCGCTAAGGAATGGCCAATCAAGAGACTTAATACATACCATTGAACCAAAATACTGAGGTGGAGAATGAGGATCAACACAATAACGCCAATAATAGAAACGAAGACCCGAATTGTGAGACGAGTTGGTAGAATGGTTAGGAATACCATAGCTGAGAATCATATGGATATGCAGCAAGGGTTTCAAGAGACTAGAGACTACATAACTGTTCTAGGCTTTCCGTAGAAGATCGGGCCCATAATTTTAACTCATCTGGAGTTAAGAAAGTACCCAAAGGGATGATAGGACATAAATATAGTGGGGTGTCCTTTAAGTCGTTCAAAGCATGCGGAGCCCATGAATTCACGGGAGATTGCAACGCCGTGGCAGCCAAGGAATGGTTAGACCACACGGAGAGGATTTTTAGACTAAGACATACGTGCGAGGAGGATCAAGTAAAGTTTGAAGCATCTGCTTCCACCTGGTGGAAGAACGTATCTGGGAACCTAGGACCCGACATAGTGAAGGTCTTGACTTAGCTAATGTTTGTGAAAAGGTATGGAGAGCAATTCTGCCCAATGGACGTGGTAAAAGCCATGCTCGCGATTTCATGTTCATCAAGCAGGGTGCTCTATCAGTCATGCAGTAGGAAGCCTTATTTAGACAAAAGTCTCAAATTGCTCCAGGATACTTGACTGACGAGGAGAAGATAGATCACTTCATATAGGGACTAAGGCCAGGAGATCAAAGATTTGTAGAGATGAGATCATTCGACATGCTAGAAAAGGCAACCATGTATGCAAAAAAGGGAAAGATCGATCAGTGCATCGATGAGTCTGCCACCACCGCCAACAAAGAAGGCTCGATTTGAGGGCCAATTTCATCAAAAGACCGGGTTCTCATCCGGTAGTACATATGGATTCTCAGGGAATAGGAAACCTGAGCAATCTTTCAATCGATCAATCCAAAGCTCTTGGAAGTCGACTGCATCTTCCTTTTCGCAATCTACATCCTAGAATTAGAAGTATTACCTCTCGTTTGGGAATTGTAATTCTTGTGGTAAAAAGCATCCAGGATAGTGCCTAGTGGAGTTCAAGGATGTTTTAAGTGTGCGACTTAGGACATAAGAGTGCGAACTGCCCCAAGAAGATGTCACCATCTTGTTTCGAATGCGGGATGCCAGAACACATGGCTCGTGATTCCCACATAAGGATCAAATACCCACAAGCAGTGCTGCATCTGTACAGAAGCCGCCAAATCAGAACCACTTCCAACATCAGCCTCAGAGAAAGATGCAAGCACCATGGGGGCAGGCTAGATCCTTTCAAATGACAGCTGATGAAGCAATAGAAACGCCAGACGTAGTCACCGTTATATTTTTACTCAACTCCTTACCTGCTAGAGTGTTGTTTGACTTGGGTGCTAATCGCTCGTTTATATATTATAACTTTGTGCACCATATCGGCACTGAATTATCTGCCTTATCTGCTCCTATATCTATGGAAACCGCAAATGGTTCCATTATATATGTGTATGATGTTTACCGAAACTATGTACTTAATCTGGAAGAAATAGACTTTAAAATTGATCTAATGCCCATGAAAATGGGAAGATTTGATTTCATAATAGGAATGGATTGATTAACTACCAATAATGCAAGTATAGTTTGCTCAAAACGAGTGATTCGAATCCCGAGGAGCTAATGTGAGGATTTGTGCATTTACTGTGAATGTAGATATGGAGATCTAGGAATGATTTCAATGATTAAGGCTCAAAAGTACGTAGAGTCTTTTGTAGCTTATGTAATCGACTCTTCAGAGCAAAAGAAATCCATGACTGATATCCCTGTTGTATGCAATCTTCCGGATGTATTCCCTGAGGAGTTACCTGGATTGCCTCTGGATAGGCAAGTAGAGTTTAAGATTGACTTGGTGCCCAGTGCAACACCGATTGCTTGTACATACCTTATTACGCCATCTGAGATGAAAGAGATTATGTAGTTGCAGGAACTGCTAGATCGAGGATTCATCAAACTGAGCTCATCACCTTGGGGAGCTCCAGTTTTAATCGTGAAAAAGGAGGATGGTACCTTTAGAATGTGTATGAACTATAACTAATTAAATAAGGTGACCATTAAGAACAAGTACCCACTACCGAGGATTAATGACTTAGTAGATCAGTTGCAGGGAGCAACTTTCTTTTCTAAGATTTACTTAAGATCTAGTTATCACGAGTTGAAAATTCATGCGAAACATTTTAGGCAACTACTGAAGTTGCTATGAAAGGAACAGTTTTATGCCAAATTCTCGAAGTGCAAATCATGGCTCAAGAAAGTTCAATTTTTAGGTCATACCATTTGTGGATATGGTATATCTGTAGAGGAGTCAAAGATTGAGGCTATTCGGAATTGGAGACAACCCAAGAATGCGTCTAAGGTCCAAAGTTTCTTAGGATTGGCTGGATATTACAGAAGGTTCATTCAAGATTTCTCAAAAATCGCTACTTTAATGACGAAGATGACTTGTAAGAATGTGAAATTCGATTGGAGCGAGGATCAAGAAAAGGCATTTCAGACCCTAAAGGATCATTTGAGTAAGGCTACAATCTTGGATTTACCGGAAGGAAACGAGGAATTTGTAGTCTATAGTGGCACATCGATACTAAGGTTAGGTTGTGTGTTAATTCAATGAGGAAAGGTCATAGCCTACGCATCAAGACAGTTGAAGGAGTACGAAAAGAATTACCCGACACACGATTTGGAATTGGCAGTGGTAGTGTTTGCTCTTAAGCTTTGGCGATACTATTTGTACGGGACGAAATGTCAGTTATTCACGATCATAAGAGCCTTAAGTATTTGTTCGATTAAAAGGATTTGAATATGAGGCAACAGAGAGCTATGGAGATCATAAAGGACTATGATTCTGAGATCTTGTACCACCCTGGGAAGGAAAATGTGACACCCTTGCCACAACAACCACCAATTACAATACACCCAGGATTAATCACCAACATAACAATACATAATGATCTGATAACCTAATTTAAGTGCGGAAGCATTCAATCACATAATTAAAGTAGTGCAATAGTGTTTAACACCCTACGGTGCTATAAGGTACCAAGTCTAAGTCTACACACCCATTACAATTATTACAATCATCCAAAATATATTACAACATTGTCTTATAACATAATTACCGGTTGAATAGTACCAGTTCTTCCAAATCTTCCCAAATGACCTAACTAGAAGGTCCGGCAGTAGACTTTCCCTTCCCTGCAAAAATACAACAACTGAGGTATAAGCAACCGCTTAGTGAGTACAAAGATTACGCATTTTATAAATTTTTATGAAGCCCAAGGATAACACAGATGACCAACATCGGATATCCTCTTCGTACACAAAGTACGGACCAGAGCCGCAGCCCTTTCGAGCCCACAGCTCGGCATTTAGACATACCATCTGAGACATAGGTACGATCGGGGATGACATACTGCCTACCGGGCCTAGGAGGGATCAGCTCCAGGTCATATAGCACAGTAACATCAGAGTAATCGATGCGACCCACCGGTCCATCACTAGATGCACAACAATCGAACGGACATGCAACAAGTAAGAATGTGCATCTATATCTACGCAAGTTAGTAGAATTCCAAACAAATCATGAAGCAACAGGTCTCAGCAGGCAAAGCTTAACATAAAACATATATAAACATGCGAAATCTACTGTACTCACAGTGGGTGCGTAATTTAAACTTTAAACGATATTATTTCTCCTCGGGCTTTCAACCGGATCCACCAAGTACCCCACTGTGGGTTAAACAACACCACAAGGGACCTGTTATATTAATTACAACAATATCACGAGTCAAAGACCGTTTAAATTCATAAGACCATGTTTTGTAAGTTTTTCAATATTTTCCCCCATCTCGGGTCTATGTCCAAATTCATAATACAAATAAGTTGAACCCATTTCAAGTTTACATCTTGTCCATTGTATAACTCATGTCATTTTATGTATTGTTTATGAGTTTCATTCAAAATACTCGAGTTTAGAGAGTAGAATTCTCAATTTTAGGCATTAAACTCGAATTTAATGGGTTAGTTTCGAACCCACCATCAATTCTGATGATTAGATTCGAATCCATTGGTAGATTCGAACCTATGTTCGAATTTAGGGGTAGATTCGAAACCCCCCCCCCTTCGAATCTAGTGACACACTCGAATCTAGTACCAAAATCGAGTTTGTTCTTGCATTTCGACTGTGTTCTTGGCATTTTCGAGTTTGTTCATCTTACAACTTAAAAATATACACTTCGAAGCCTCAAATCACCGATATTATCAAGTATGATGCCTAGATTCGATTCCATTATGCATATACTATCATATTCCTGCAATATTTCAAGCAAAACAAGCTCCAATTCACACAAAACAACAGATTCGAATTCTAGTTCTTCAAAACCGAAATAAACAACTTAAAAGGGTCGATTCTTACCTCAATTCGTACGAAATCAGAAATCCAATTGCAGATTGTTGTAGTACTCGTCGAGATCTTTCCGATGACGTATAATTCTCGATAATCGGCCGGTCGGTTTGTGAGATATCTTAGAGAGATGTAGAGAGAAAAATTCTACAGAGAGAAACTAGAGAGAGAGTGTGCATATGGAAAATGAATGTCTTTATCCTTTTTATTCCCATTTTCACCATTTTGCACATTTCACCTCTTGACTTAACCGGTTCCATAAAATACTGATTTATTCTTAAAATTATCATTAATAACTTTTAAATTCATAATACTCCATAACAATGATTCCGGGTTCAAATTTTCGTAAAATAGCAACAAACTTTTCTAAATATCCCAAATACATAATAATTGCTCAAATTTCAACTTAAATATATATTTTTCCACTTAATTAACCAAAATACAATAAAATAAATCCGAGGATGTTACAGCATGGGCTCCACCACGCTCAACTTCGTCCTCGAAGTTACTCGGATTCAAACAGTTGTGGATATTTCCTTAACATTTCCGCCTTTGCCTCCCAAGTGTGATTTGCTCCTTTATGATGCTTCCAACGTACAAGCACCATTTCAATCTCTTTGCTCCTTAGCTTTTTCATCTTGGTATCCAATATACATTCCGGCTCCTCAACATACCGGAGCCTTTCATCAACTTCCAGCTCGGTGTGGTCTGCCCAATCCTCATTTCCAGTGTTAAATGATTTTCGGAGATTCTCAACGTGAAATACTGGATGTATGCCTGACATCTCTTCAGGCAACTCTAGGCGATACGATTGATTTCCAACTTTTTCTACTATCTTTAAGGGCCCAACAAATCTCGGAGCCAACTTGCCCCTCTTCACAAAACGAGTAACACCCCTCATGGGTGATACTTTCAAGTAAACCCAGTCATTCACTTCAAAGTTGATCGGTTTGTGCCTCCTATCGTAGTAACTTTTCTGACGATCCTGGGCCGCTTTCATGTTTTGCCTAATCAACTGTATCTTCTCGTTTGTTTCTTGAAGCAAAGCCGGCCCAGCAATCGGTGTTTCACCCGTTTCTCTCCAACATGTAGGAGTCCTACATCTCCTTCCATACAAAGCCTCAAACGGCGCTTTCTTGATTGTCGCATGATAGCTATTATTGTACGAAAACTCTATCAGTGGCAAATGATCATCCTAGTTGCCACCGAGATCTAACACACACGATCTCATCATGTCTTCCAAAGTAAGGATTGTTCTCTCACTTTGGCCATCGGTTTGCGGATGATAGGCCGTACTCATAGCGATTCTCGTTCCCAACCCTTCTTGCAAAGCCGGCCAAAAATTTGAAGTAAACCGGCTATCCCGAGCCGATACAATAGACTTAGGCACCCCATGCCTAGAAACGATCTCGTCCATATAGATCTGAGCCAACTTCTCCAACGAATAACTTTCTCTAATCGGAATAAAATGTGCGGACTTAGTCAATCTGTCAACTATCACCCAAACAGCATCATGTTGTTGCTTAGTCTTTGGCAGTTTTGTAACGAAATCCATAGTAATGTGCTCCCACTTCCATTCCGGAATGGGAAGCTGTTGCATACTGCCGTATGGTTGCTGATGTTCGGCTTTCACCAGCCGACAAGTTCTACATCGTTCAACATACTGGCCGATATCCTTCTTCAATCCCGGCCACCAAAAATCTGCCTTTAAGTCATTGTACATCTTTGTGCTTCCGGGATGTATAGAAAATTTTGATTGATGCGCTTCTTCGACGATCACATTCCTCATACCACCATATTTCGGCACCCAAATTCTTCCGTACACACCTTTTAAACCAGACTCGCTCGTTTCCATATTCTTTAGTTGTATCCTAACATCCTCAACACTAATATTCTCATCTTTCAAGGCTTCCTCCTGAGCGGCCTTGACATCATCTATAATAGTAGACGTTAACATAGTAGATGTCATCATATAGCAGCAATCCTTAGCATAAGCTTTCCGGCTCAAGGCATCGGCTACTACATTAGCCTTTCCGGGATGGTACAGTATCTCACAATCGTAGTCTTTAATAAGCTCCATAGACCTACGTTGTCTCATATTAAGTTCCTTCTGGCTAAAGATATACTTCAAGCTCTTATGGTCCGTGTAAAGTTGACACTTAGTACCGTACAGATAGTGTCTCCATAACTTCAATGCAAATGTGACTGCAGTCAACTCCAGATCATGAGTCGAATAATTCTTCTCATGCTGCTTCAATTGTCTTGAAGCATACGCTATAACCTTTCCACGCTGCATCAATACAGCGCCTAAGCCTAACCTCGCAGCATCAGTATACACCACAAAGTCATCATTGTCTTCAGGTAAGGCAAGTATCGGCGCCTCGCTTAACGCTTTCTTCAGAACCTCAAATGCTTCTTGCTGTATGGTTTCCCAAACAAATGGTGCATTCTTCTTTGTTAATGCAGTCAGAGGAACTGCAATATTTGAGAAATCCTTAATAAATCTCCGATAATATCCTGCCAACCCCAGAAAACTTCTAACCTCAGTAGCCGAACACGGCGGTTCCCAGTTCTTTATCGCTTCTACCTTAGCTGGATCTACCGAAATCCCAGCTCCAGAAATCACATGTCCTAAAAACTGAATCTGTTGCAGCCAAAACTCACACTTTGAGAACTTGGCATACAACCTTTCTTTTCTTAACAACTCTAACAGTTCCTTTAAATGTTCAGCATGCTCAGCCTCAGACTTAGAGTATACCAGAATGTCATCAATAAACACTATCATCGATTTGTCCAACATCGGTCTACAAACCCTATTCATCAAGTCCATAAAGACAGCTAGGGCGTTAGTTAATCCAAAAGGCATGACCAGAAACTCGTAATGCCCATACCTAGTTCTGAAAGCTGTCTTCGGTACATCTTCTTCTCTTACTTTCAACTGATGGTATCCCGACCTCGAATCAATCTTAGAAAACACACTCGCCCCATGTAACTGATCAAATAAATCGTCTATCCGTGGCAACGGATACTTGTTCTTAATCGTCAACTTGTTCAGCTCCCGGTAATCTATGCACATCCTCATCGTGCCATCTTTCTTCTTAACAAACAATACCGGAGCTCCCCACGGCGATGAACTCGGCTGAATGAAGCCCTTGTCCAACAACTCTTGAAGTTGTGTCATCATCTCTATCATCTCAGTTGGGGCAAGGCGATAAGGAGAACGAGCTACCAGTGCAGCTCCAGGGATCAAGTCAATTTTGAACTCAACTTGTCTCTCAGGCGGCACGCCAGACAAGTCTTCCGAAAACACGTCCGGGAATTGTGAAACAACCGGCACATCAGCCAAAGTCCTTTTCTCAGCCTTAGCATCAATCGCATATTCTAAGTAAGCATCACACCCCTTTGCAACAAGCTTTCGAGCTTTTGCAAAGGTCAACAAACACAAATCCCCGCTTCTCCTATCCCCGTAAATACAAATCTCACACCCCTCCGGAGTGGTTATCTTTATCATTCGATTCTTACACACTATATGGGCTTCGTTCTCGATCAACCATTCCATCCCGATTATCACGTCAAACTCACTAAACTCAATAGGGATCAGGTCCAAATTGAAGACTACATCTTCAATTACTAACGTGCAGTTACGGTATACGTGATCTACTTTGACTAGAGTGTTGCTAGCAGTTTCTATGTCAAGAACAGCAGATAATCTAGATAGTGGCATGGCAAGTATTTGTGCAAACATAGTAGAAACAAACGATCTATTGGCACCCGAATCAAATAAAACTCCTGCTGGCATAGAATTAACTATGAACATACCCGTAACGACCTCCGGATTTTCCCTTGGCTCCTCTGCAGTTATCTGAAAAGCACGAGCCAGTGCCCTCTGTGACTGACCTCGGCGGTTAACTGAACCACCACTCGAACCTCCATAAGATCGTGTTGATGATGGAGCAGCAGCTGTTGGAGCATTCTTCCTACAGTTTCTACTATAGTGTCCCCACACCCCACACTTATAGCAAGCATCACCTTTCCTTGGGCATTCACTCTGAAAATGACCCAACTCCCCACAACAAAAACAAGCGCGTCCGTTAGTACACTTGCCAAAATGCTCCAGATGACATTTATTGCAATACTGCGGCTCGGTGTTGATGGAGTATGCACGCGCACGTCCGCGATCAGATGAACCAGACTGTCGGCAATACGACTGCTGAGGTGAGTACTGTGAAGACCGGGAAGATCCCGAGTATCCTCCCTCCCGTTGACGCTTCGGCGGTGACGGCTGTGTTGGGTTAGTGGAAGCAGCAGCGGACCCAATGGAATAACCCAACATAATTAAAATCTGTTCTACATTTCTGGCAGCCTCAAGTAAGCCAGCAAATGTAGGGTAGCGGACGTTGCTCATAACCCTTCTAATTTCAATATCCAGACCAGCCTCGAACCTGGTCACCTTCGCTTCCTCAGTATCGACTTGGTGAGGCGCGAACAGACTCAGCCTCGTGAACTCCACAGCATACTGGGACACAGTCTTAGTCCCCTGCATCAGTGCCATAAACTTTGCTTCCAACCTCCGGCGCTCATCAACCGGACAGTACTGCTGAGTGAATAGGTCCTTGAACTCAGCCCAAGTCATAACAGAAACCTTCTCCAATGTCAACGCATTCACCATTGCGTTCCACCACATGATTGCATCATTGGTGAACATAGCAGTAGCATAACGAACCATGTCCTTCTCAGCACAGTCGCTGATTCGGAATGTTCGTTCAGTTGCTGTTATCCATTCAAGTGCGGCAACAGCATCTCCTAGTCCATTAAACTCCACAGCACCATTTCCTTTGAAATCCTTAAACCGACAACCTTTGGGTTTGTTTGATGACCCAGTGTTGTCATCTTGTTCTTCATTGTTACCCCCTTCCTTCTCCTTGTTCTTTCTCTTATCCTCTCTTCTCTTAGCATCGGCCTCATCTCAAGCCCGAAACTGATTTTGTATCATCTTGTTCTGCTCAGCCATCATAGCTAGCATCATCTCTCTTGTCTCTTCAGGTGTCATTCCTCCTCCAGACATGTTCTGTAATATAAACATATAATTTGTTTAGTAACATGTCATTAATTTAAAGACACCACTCATTTGTCCCGTGTGATAGTCAATCTCTTATAATTACTAGATCATAACCTATCTTAGTTCAGATCATTACTTAAACCACTACATATCATTACCTATTGCTTGAGATCAAGACCTCACGGACACTTGAATCTCAAACTACTGCTCTGATACCATCTCGTGTGACACCCTTGCCACAACAACCACCAATTACAATACACCCAGGATTAATCACCAACATAACAATACATAATGATCTGATAACCTAATTTAAGTGCGGAAGCATTCAATCACATAATTAAAGTAGTGCAATAGTGTTTAACACCCTACGGTGCTATAAGGTACCAAGTCTAAGTCTACACACCCATTACAATTATTACAATCATCCAGAATATATTACAACATTGTCTTATAACATAATTACCGGTTGAATAGTACCAGTTCTTCCAAATCTTCCCAAATGACCTAACTAGAAGGTCCGGCAGTAGACTTTCCCTTTCCTGTAAAAATACAACAACTGAGGTATAAGCAAAGGCTTAGTGAATACAAAGATTATGCATTTTATAAATTTTTATGAAGCCCAAGGATAACACAGATGACCAACATCGGATATCCTATTCGTACACAAAGTACGGACCAGAGCTGCAACCCCTTCGAGCCCACAGCTCGACATTTAGACATACCATCTGAGACATACGTACGATCGAGGATGACATACTGCCTACCGGGCCTAAGAGGGATCAGCTCCAGGTCATATAGAACAGTAACATCAGAGTAATCGATGCGACCCACCGGTCCATCACTAGATGCACAACAATCGAACGGACATGCAACAAGTAAGAATGTGCATCTACATCTACGCAAGTTAGTAGAATTCCAAACAAATCATGAAGCAACAGGTCTCAGCAGGCAAAGCTTAACATAAAACAGATATAAACATGCGAAATCTACTGTACTCACAGTGGGTGCGTAATTTAAACTTTAAACGATATTATTCCTCCAAGGGCTTTCAACCGGATCCACCAAGTACCCCACTGTGGGTTAAACAACACCACAAGAGACCTGTTATATTAATTACAACAATATCACAAGTCAAAGACCGTTTAAATTAATAAGACCATGTTTTGTAAGTTTTTCAATATTTTCCCCCATCTCGGGTCTATGTCCAAATTCATAATACAAATAAGTTGAACCCATTTCAAGTTTACATCTTGTCCTTTGTATAACTCATGTCATTTTATGTATTTTTTATGAGTTTCATTCAAAATACTCGAGTTTAGAGAGTAGAATTCTCAATTTTAGGCATTAAACTCAAATTTAATGGGTTAGTTTCGAACCCACCATCAATTCTGATGATTAGATTCGAATCCATTGGTAGATTCGAACCTATGTTCGAATTTAGGGGTAGATTCGAAACCCCCCCCCCCTTCGAATCTAGTGACACACTCGAAAACACACTCGAATCTAGTACCAAAATCGAGTTTGTTCTTGCATTTCGACTGTGTTCTTGGCATTTTCGAGTTTGTTCATCTTACAACTTAAAAATATACACTTCTAAGCCTCAAATCACTGATATTATCAAGTATGATGCCTAGATTCGATTCTATTATGCATATAATATCATATTCCTGCAATATTTCAAGCAAAACAAGCTCCAATTCACACAAAACAACAGATTCGAATTCTAGTTCTTCAAAACCGAAATAAACAACTTAAAAGGGTCGATTCTTACCTCAATTCGTACGAAATCAGAAATCCAATTGCAGATTGTTGTAGTACTCCTCGAGATCTTTCCGATGACGTATAATTCTCGATAATCGGCCGGTCGGTTTGTGAGATATCTTAGAGAGATGTAGAGAGAAAAATTCTAGAGAGAGAAACTAGAGAGAGAGTGTGCATATGGAAAATGAATGTCTTTATCCTTTTTATTCCCATTTTCACCATTTTGCACATTTCACCCCTTGACTTAACCGGTTCCATAAAATACTGATTTATTCTTAAAATTATCATTAATAACTTTTAAATTCATAATACTCCATAACAATGATTCCGGGTTCAAATTTTCGTAAAATAGCAACAAACTTTTCTAAATATCCCAAATACATAATAATTGCTCAAATTTTAACTTAAATATATATTTTTCCACTTAATTAACCAAAATACAATAAAATAAATCCGAGGATGTTACAGCAAACGTAGTAGCCGATGCTCTTAGTCGGAAATCATTTTTTGGAATGCTATGTTGCGCCTTGGCTAGGATACCAGTGAAGGATGCAAAGATTGAGGAGTTAGTAAAGCATCAAGTAGAGGCACTAAAGGAAGAGAATCTTGAAGCAGAACGGACAATTTGTTATCGAGACAGACTCTCACAAGATGGTCGAGGAGTTTACTTGTTTGAATCTCGGATATGGATTCCGAATTAGCCGATAAACATGCAAATTGTAATTGGAGTAATTATGTAAATTATCAATAGAATGAGAATTAGTATGAATAGATGTCAAATTTGTAATCTACGTTAAAAATCGAGTCTGTTGACTGTAATATCGTAAATTTACGTTTCGGGACACGAAAGCCGAGAAATCTCTACAAGAGGACGAAATAGAGAGGTAGAGTGTATGTGGCCGTGTAGTAGGCAGCCACCATATCACTTTGTTTCCTTTTTCCCAACAAACGTCTATAATACTGATTTCCTTTTATAAAGGCTCCTCACAACTCAACTAAATCAGTTAATTTCATGGGTGAAAGGTGTGTGTGAAGCAAGAAACTAAAACTAGTGAAATTCACCACTTTGAAGCAAAATTCTTTGGATCGTTCGAAGTTCGGGGACACACAAAGAAATCATTAATCAAATATGTAGAATGTTGTGAGTATTTATCTTTACTTCAAATCGTGAACAATACTTGAGTAACTATATGACATGTATGTGATTCTTTATTAATATTGTTCTGTTTAGATTGCATGCGAGACTCACATAGTGAGTTTGATGCTATTTGAACAGTGAGAGACGTTTTTAATGCATGTTGTGATTTTAGAACCGAAACAACATGATATTAGCACAAATATTACAATTATCATTCATTTTGTGAGAATTTGAGCCGTATAGCATCATTTTTATGCTCATTTTTGTTTGATGTGTGTTTATGCCATTGTTGATTGATAGAAGTAGAACTTGAATTTAAATAAATGTCAAAATCATAATTTTTGAAAATTTGGCACTCAAATAGAGGCAAATTTAGGATAACCCATTATAGCTTTCTTTTGTCCATCTTTTGCCCTTTTATTTTCCCCTAGTAGCCCATTTGAGCATTCTCCTTTCATTTCAATGACAACCACATGATTAGCCATTTATAACCCTTTTTACTTTCTTATACCTTTATTCGGGGATCGATTTGAGATGCATCGATTAGTTTTTCTATTTTTGGTGTTGTTTTATCTACTTTTCATTCTATTGAGCCTTTGATGCATATATCCGATGGGTTTGTTATTTTAGCTTGACGTGTACCCCTGATTCTTTTTCATTCAGCAGTTCACTTTTCTAGATCGACTGATCACCGATTCTAGTTTAGCATTACTTGTGGTTTTTGAGTGTCGGTCATGATAGCTGATGTGATCAACGGATCCAAAGATATGTTATTGAGAAAAAGTAAGAAAAGAGATGTATATATATAAAAAGGAAAAAAAATTAAAAAAAAAGAAAGAAAGAAAAGAAAAGTGAAATAATAAATTTCTTAGCTTTACATTGATTCTTAGCAGTTGTATAGTTAAGGGATGCTTCGACTTTATATATAATTAGTTTCTAGTTTTATTTTTTTGTTATTCGTTCTTCCTTTCGAACATATTTTTGTTATTTCTATTTGTGTTCAGTTGCCTACTCTTCTGTCAGATCGGTTCCCATTGTTTTATTTTCACCCAAATCTTTCCATACATTCCACACCTTTAGCCTAGCCACATTACAACCCTTAAGTCCTTTAATGTGCTGATTTATCTTTATACGTGATGGAGATGTGATATATTTTCAAGCATATGCTAATATTGTTGACATGTTCGGTACCGAGTGAATTTTTGTGCATATATACACATTAGCCTATATGTTAGGAACTGTTAGATTTATTTATTTCGATCTTAGGAGTTGTTTTGTAATATTTATTGTCTTTGTAATTTGTCTTGTATTTTATTTCTATGTAATTTATGGTTATGCAAAGTGTAGGGGCCAAAAGTGTCATATTATGTAAGTTAATTAAAGGAGCCTACAAAAGGCTCCTAGGGTTACTTTTCAATGGACACGGTTGACTATTTTGAATATCATATCAGCCGCCACTGTTCCTTATTCTCTCAATATTCATATTGTCTCTTCTTCGTCATATTACATTTATTGAGCTTGTTTCTTCATGTATATGATAAGAATATCATTAAGGTGCTGAAAATATACGGGAATACTTCATTACAATTGGTATCAGAGCTCAGAGGGGTGGATTTAAACTGACTTGTTCGGATTCTGCTGGGTTTTTGAAAGAGTTCTTCGTGTTCTTCATCTCATGTCGGTTAGATCTTCATTTCCTTTGTTTTTTCGTGTTTCTTATGTTATAATGGTCATATAAACATCACATTATCATTCTCTACTGATTTTAAACTCATTTAGTTCCATATCTTTGTTAAAATCATCAAGAATCGACCATTATTAAGTTTGAAAATATGGGTTGTTCAAGTGGGTTTTTCACGTGTTCATGCTATTTTTAAGTGTTTTTTAGGTTGTTTTAAATCACCAAAAGTGTTTAAAATAGTTTATAAATCATTTAGAACCGTTTTTAGGCTTTAAAACTGATAAAAATCGAATTCTGCTCATTCTGCCTTAGAAATCATAAAAAACCTGCTGTATTTCGGATTACTACTGTAGCATTTCGGACCAAATAGGCACCATTTTCGGACCTCAAATCATCCTAATTCGGACCTCATTTCGGTCCAATTCGGACCTTCCTTAGGTGAATTTCGGACCACCATAAGCCTAATTCGGACCACACTTCGGTCCCATCCGAACTTCGGACCATCCGAAGTTCAGATCAGGCTTTCCATCTTTCACTGTTGAGACTTGTTCTTAAAATTTTCCAATTTCGGACCTCACCCATTTCGGACCATCCGAATTCGGTCTATCCACTGTTCCAATTTCCGTCCACACAAATTCGGTCCTTCCACTGTTCATCCGAATTCGGTTCATCCGAATTCGGTCCATTAGGTCCATCCGAAATTAGGTCAACCGAACTAGCTCCCCACCCGTAGTATTGTTCATCCGAATTAGGACATCTACCGAACTTGAACCTCATCCGAACCATATCCATCCGAATTACTGTGCACCACCCGAAATCAATCCATCCGAATCAACCAATCCGAAACAACATATCCGAATTCGTTTCCCTCATCCGAAACAACATATTAGCCATGTTCACCGGCTTTGTCTTTGACCGACACGTGGACTATGCTGCTTTCATCTTTGAAGAATTACGAAGAGTCTACGTCGAAAG
Organism: Centrapalus pauciflorus; assembly: GCA_020465985.1. Taxonomy (NCBI): domain Eukaryota; kingdom Viridiplantae; phylum Streptophyta; class Magnoliopsida; order Asterales; family Asteraceae; genus Centrapalus; species Centrapalus pauciflorus. The sequence continues at coordinate 64,543 of JAANYP010000258.1, forward strand.
AAGCACAAAGAAAGGCCGCAAGTATGTTCCTTATCAAAGATTCCTTCAACTCATCATCCAGTGTGCAATGGATCAAGACGATGACATACATGAACGTCCGGAGGCTGATGTCTACCCCACAGTGGCAATCCAAAAGCTAACTCTGCCAAAGGGGGCCCCGACGGTACAGGTGATGAAAATTCCTCTATCTACTCTAACGAGGTCAAGGGGAACAGAGCGGGTAAGGGCGTATATAAGAGAGAATTATCCGGATGAGTCTCAGTCGGAATCGACTGAGACTAACCAGTCCGAAGGTGAGCAACGAGAGAGTGAGCATGAGGGAGAAGGGATGGATGTTCAACAGTCTATGGGTTTCGGTGAGCGGGAGGCTGAGATTGTGAGGGAGGGAGATGTAGGTGAGACGGCAGAGACGACGGATTCCGAAAGAACCGTCTCTGTTGTAAGAGCAAGGGAAATTCAGTCTGAGGGTGAACCAAGCCCTGTTAGCCGGACTCCCTTTCATAAGACCGTTAGTCCAGCGGTCGAAACAACCACCACCACCCACTTGGTTTCCCCTCAAAGGGAAACCACTTCATTCCACGGGGATCTTCCACATACTCCATCGCCCTCTCATTCGGAGAGCGGCGGTGTTGAAAGAGGTCACATTCCTCCCCACGTGACCGAACTTCCTTCACCCACGATTCCATCCCCACATATACACACCACGCATGATGCCTTTGTGGCATCCCCAAGAGCTGCCTCCGTGGCAGCTCAACAAACTTCCGGATCTGTGCGTCCCGTAGTGGAGCCAGAGATGATGGAAGGAAGACCGGGAGTGGCTCAATCAACGCCGTCCACTTCCGGCCATCTCCCCATCAATCTGGAGATGCTAACGGCAGCATTACGTGCAGCCGGAGTTATTACCCGGGCTGACCTGGACGCCCAAAGGGAGGCCGCCGAGGAACGTCACACCGCCCTTCTTTTACTCATCAAGGGTAAGGGTGTCGCCTCCGAAGCTGGCCCCTCACCAGGTTCCCATTCAGTCCATCTTCAGATAGCCGAGCTCTCGGACAAGATCGATGCTCTTAATCGTTTAATTCTTCAAGTCCAAGAGCAGCTCAATTCACGAATGGATCGCCTCGAGTCGGCGGTCATAGACCTTCAGTGCCGCCCTCAGGCCGAGGGCCCTAAATGAAAGCATGACGACCAGGACGACCTTGATCGTCATGAGGGGAAGAAACGTCAAAAGGTTCATCATGAGGACTCCACAATCATTGTAGGGGGAGCAGAGGCTGAAGCCACAGAAATTCGAGGGTCTGGGTCCGGGGATCAGACTTATGAGGCTACGGAAGCACTGATGATAGATTATGAACCTCTACAAATTGAGGGCCCAGCTCCGTTAGACCCCATGTCAGCAATGGTGACATATGAGCCTAAATATGAAAAAGTCGAAATCATATTAGTGTCTGACTCAGATTCTGATACTGATACCGACTATACATTTCTCACACCAAAACCTGAACCCCAATCTCCACAAAAATCACCTCCAATTCCAATTGAGATTTTGGATTCTCCACCCCATGAACCCCAACCACAAACATCTTCTTCCATCCAACCACCTTCAGTCACTCCCACAGAAACTCCATCAATCCAACCCACTCCCACACCTAAAGATCCTCCACCAGTTATACGTACCCCATCAGTCCAATCAACCCTTCCAACTCAATCAGCTCCGCACTCCCATATCGCTGAAACTTCCGGAGCCAGAACTGTCGACTGTTTTGATACTAAAGAAGTCACCGCATCATATGACAGGACAGACGAGGAATGGATAAAGTGGTACTCATGGGGAGAAGTCCACGCTCTGGATGCGGAAACAAAAGAAGAGTTATGTCAGGACCGGAGAGACCGTGTATTGAAACTTCTTGAGGCTCCTCCTAAAGAATTAGAAGATCCTCCGGTCCAGGGGCTAAAAGAATTTTTGAAGAAGTTCCCGGCTGATCAATTTCAAAATCCTTTCTTGGAAGAAAGGTTCAAAATGGTCTTCAGAAAGAAGCCGGGATCTTACAGTAGACGTCTTCTAATGGTAATGACCGATGCTTCTCGATGCGTTCAAGCTGAATACAATCAGATGATGCTAAGAGAAACGAGAGACAAGAGCAAATACTGGTCAAAGTCCAAAATAATCAAAATCAATAACATTCATATGTACAAGAGAGCCAGAGTCTACACTCCAGCCTTCGAGGTACTCAGAGAAGACGATACTATTCAAGAACTGTATGAAAGCGACCTTGACTTCGTAAACATAGACGACATAGAGCGTCTGCACAGAAAGATGGTAAACAGAGTCAAGGGTCGTCTGACACATATGACTGCTTTAGCAGCCCTGGTTCGATGCATGAATCGCCGATCAATCATTATGTGCCTCAGAGATTTCCAGATGGCGATTGAGAGTGCCTTAGTCAAAGTGGGTCTGAAAGCTCCTGAACAAGATGTATTTTTGCTAGACCACTATCCGGCTTACAAAGTTTTGCTTCAAGGACAGCCAGGGGTTATCTTCTTGAACCAGAAAGGATATAAAAGATTCATGCGCTTTGAGGATCTTCCTTGTTACTCCGACGGCACTATCAGATTGGTTCGAGCAGCGCTTACTCAGAAAGTTCAAGACTTTGACGCTCAACCAAATCCAGAACTTAGATGCTCACCACAGGAGATTCAGGATATCCTCAGCGGAATTGAATACCTGAACGAAAGGCTACATCTGAGGCAAGTAACCAGACGCTTCGACGACATACTTGGTCTTCGAGAATCTACTTCCCATGCCCGAGTTCCAGGACCTCCTAAGTGATCGAAAAGGGGGAGATTGTTAGATTTATTTATTTCGATCTTAGGAGTTGTTTTGTAATATTTATTGTCTTGGTAATTTGTCTTGTATTTTATTTCTATGTAATTTATGGTTATGCAAAGTGTAGGGGCCAAAAGTGTCATATTATGTAAGTTAATTAAAGGAGCCTACAAAAGGCTCCTAGGGTTACTTTTCAATGGACACGGTTGACTATTTTGAATATCATATCAGCCGCCACTGTTCCTTATTCTCTCAATATTCATATTGTCTCTTCTTCATCATATTACATTTATTGAGCTTATTTCTTCATGTATATGATAAGAATATCATTAAGGTGCTGAAAATATACGGGAATACTTCATTACAGGAACATATATATAGAGATGAAAACAATTATAATTGTAAGTATATGGACTAGATTTGTCAATTCTAGAAAGTTTAGTTTAGGTGTATATAAACAAATTCTAAGGAATTTGTTTATAGACTTTTGTCATATTTCTTTGATTTTCATGTTGAGAGCAAAGTCAATCATTTGATATAAGGGATTTTGTGTTCAATGTTGCGATTCACCTGGATCTATTATTATAAATTGGTATCAGAGCTTAGGGGGTTCAAAATGCAAAATCTTGCAAGAAATCAAAAAAAGTTCAACCGAAAAAAGTCAAAATTTTAAGCTGTGATCTTCTGGAATTTTTAGAAAATTCATACGTCTACGAATTGAGCTGAATTTTGGATATGTTTTGAAGATCAATGAGATGAAGATCCAGTAGAAGTTTCAAGTCCTAATTCGATACAATCAGGGAGTAATCGAATTTTTAATTTCTGAAATTTGTTTTTTTTACGTTCTTGAGAACGATTTTTGGAATTTTTTATTGGATTGAAATTAGGTTCTGATTTTTTGAATGAGTCTAAGGATTATTATAACAAACAATTTCTAAAAGTTTCAAAGCCTAATTCCAAATACGTTGAGAGTAATTTGATTTTGAAGTTGTTGAGTTCGTTTTTCTAACCGAAACAGAGCTGAACCTTTGAAAATTCATAGAAAATTCTATGTTTATCCAATTGATCTTATTTTTGGATATGTTGTGCGTATAATATACATGTTTATTGGCCTAAAATTTCATATTTTAATTCCAGAAATGAGTGAGAAATCAATCAATTTCAGAAAGTCATCACTGTGTGTTTTTGGTGTTTTCACTGTGTGTTTAATTCGAATTTTGAGTTTTAGATGATGAATTCCAGATATATTTTGATGCATGATAACATATTGAGTTCGGTTTTTGATTTAGAGTTGATTGGTATATGATTTGTTTTACAACTCTGACATTTGATCGATCAATTTTACGTTTTTGTTGATTTTGTGTTCTTCATCAATTCTTGTGATTTCAAGTGTAACCATTTTTGTTTAATTCATTTTTGTTATTAAAACTTGTTCCAAACTTATTTGTGTTAATTGTTTGCAGGTAATTTGGATCAAGGAGAAGTTTTTTTTTTGAGCAAAACGTGAAGTCAAACGGTGACTTAGACTTTGTAAATCGAAAGTCATCATCATTAGACTGAAGATCGAAATTCAGACAGAGTTTATTCGAAACTCGAACTTCATTATCCGAGTTTTATAACTCTTCATCCGAGTTTCATCACACTTCACCCGAGTTTTATCACATTTTACCTGAGATCGATCATACTTAATTCGAGTTTGACCATTCTTCAACCGAGTTTGATCATTCTTTCATCGAGTTTTATACAAGTTTTTACAAGTGTCACTCGAGTTTAATCAAGATTCATCCGAGTTTCATCACCTTTCATTCGAGTTTAGTCATGCATAATTCGAGTTTCACCAAGTGTTCATCGATTTCATTTAGAGTACTTCAAGATTTGCTCTATTTCCTGCGAGTTTCATTCCATACCCTGCTAGATTTAAGACATCATTGAAGATTCAAGGCTTTATCATTCCACATTTACTGTATGATCTTTGCTGCTTCAATTAGCCATAACTTTTGAATGGAATATCATTACAAGGCCTACCAAACGTCGAAAAAAAATACATACATTTTTCTGTAGAGCCTGAGGCCGAAAGAAACTTGCTTTCCTCTGCCGGTAGTAGACTCAAGATAACTCCCATTCAAGCGAAGAATTAAGCTGAAAAATCAACGTCCAAAAGTCACTTCAGAGCTGATTTTCACTAAGTCATCTTCCACAGATACATGTTTCAGAGCTTCAACATTGGATTTCTATCCTCGAACAACCTTCAACTTGCTGATATTTTCTGAGCTTAATTGATTTCCCTTCAATTTCCACAAATCTAATATGATGGAATCTAACACTGATTTATGTGACATAGATGTTGAAGAGATGAAGCTAAAATTACTTCAACTCCAAAAGGCTTTTAAAAAGAAGTTTGGAAGAAAATTATCATCAATGAAGCACAAATCAGAAGAACAAAACACGAAGAATATTGCTCAATGATTTATGGTTACAACTGAAGAGCATGTTGATGTAACTGTACAGTTGAAGGAATTTGATGTAAAGTTGAAGAATGTGACAAAGCTGGCTGAACAAGCAGATGTTAAACTACAAAGACGAGAAGAAGAAGGTAGTTTCTCTGGAACTTAAACTGGCAAATGAATATGAGCAGGTGTTGAATCTCACAGCTGAGAATTGTAAGCTGATTGAGAAGCTTACACTGTTTGAAAATCAAATGACTGATCATAATTCCATTTCAAAGTTAACATCTGAAAAGTCTGAGCTAATTGCAAAACTTACTGAATCTGAACAGATTCGTAAGAACAATTACGATACTCTTGTTGAGTTAAATACATATAAAGCATTTGCTTTATATGATGTCACAAGATTGAAAGAAGAAGTTTTGAATTTTGAAGAAAAACAAAAGGTTATGAATTCTTCGAATCATGTTCTTAAAGTGAGAATATCTGAATTATCAAACGAACTTGAAGATTCTTAACGAGAGAATTTTCAGAATGCAAATCAACTAAAATATCTTTTGTCTGAACGATCTGGTATGTACTAGAAAGTCAAAGATCTTGAAGAGACACTTTCAAAGAAAAATGATCCTGATCAAAATTATGTTTCAAACAAATCTGAAGAATTTTTTGCTCTTGAAAAGGAGTTCTATTTAACTAAAGAATTGTTTAAAAAGGAAAGAAATGAGTTCTTCCTTAAAGAAAAAGATTTCAAAGCGAAATCTAAATTGTTTGAAGATGAGAGTTGTTCATAATTAAAGAACAATTTTCAAAACTGATTCCCAATCATTTGATAATGACAAAAATTCATATTTGGTTATAATCAAAGGATTAGAAGATCAAATATTTCATTTTTCTAAACAATTTAATGTTTCTAATTCTTCAAATAAATCAGAGGTTAAGGATTCTAATGTTTGTTTAGAACATAAAGTTGATCATTCTGATTTATCTTTCGAAAGTGAAAAGAATCTAGCTAAAACTCCTAAGTTTGATTTGTCTTCAGATCTTCAACTTAAATATCTTTTAAAGATAAACAAAGGCAAAGATAAAGTATTTAAAAAACTTCCGGTCAAGATTTACCCTGGTGAATCTTTAAAATCTAAGTTTTCAAAAATTTCCGAAAATATTGGTTAATCTTCTCAGAAGAAAACTTCCAAGAAAAATACCAAGTATTATCAATGTTAGGATATGTTTTAGTTGATGAAAACAAAGTCTAGGAACTAGTTTTGTATTTCCTTGATAGTTAGTTAAATTGTATAAATAGCATCTTTGACTTTCTATTTTAGTAGAGATCTGACAGTTATCATTTTGTACACATTCGAATCAGAGAAATAAGCTACTGTTCACGTATATTCTCAATCATCATTTTGTAATCATCAGTTCTTCAACCTAATCATTCGGTCAGTGTTAATTCCTTATATTGTTCTTATTAATTTCAATTTGTTGATTGATTGGTAGAAACTTAATTTCACAATTGGTATCAGAGCATTAGGGGTGAATTTTTCTGATTTGAGATTGCATATTTTCGAAACTGCTACTGTTCTTGAGAAATTTTTTTTCGAAAAAAACCCTAAAATCACTAAGGGTTTTGATTCTGTTGATAATTGGATCGAAGGTAAAGGATTCACATACGAATCATATGAATATAAACTTAAATTGATTTATAAAACACAGAAAAAGATCTAGGCAATTTTGTTAAATTTTGAAAAGTGTAAAAACGGTTACTGTTTCATTGAAAAAGTCAAACCTAGATCTATTTTTGCACAAAGGTGTTTAACAAAAAGTGTTTGTATTCAAAAACCTCACCTTCGATTACAATTTGAGTGAAAATGGGCAATATTTGGATTTAATCTGAATTTCAGACTTGAAAAAGATGAAAATATTAAGAAACTCGAAATATACACATCCTGTGTGTCATTCGAGTTGAGTACTTTGATTATTCGAGTTGAATATAACTGATATTCGAGTTGACAAGCTTTTAATTCGAGTTGACAACTTGTAATATTCGAGTTGACAACCTTGTAATTCGAGTTGACAACTTGTATTATTCGAGTTGACAACCTTGTAATTTGAGTTGACAACCCTGTAATTCGAGTTGACAACCTTTTAAACAAACTCGAATTTCAGAACAACCTCAATCGAGTTTCAGATCAAACTCAATCGAGTTTCAGATCAAACTCAATCGAGTTTCAGAACAAACTCAATCGAGTTTCAGAACAAACTCATTCGAGTTTCAGATCAAACTCAATCGAATTTCAGATCAAAGACTCAATCGAGTTTTTCCAAAGACTCAATCCAGTTTTTCCAAAGACTCAATCGAGTTTTCTACAAGAATCATTCGAGTTTTACTCTAAACTCATTCGAGTTTCACACTATACCCATTCGAGTTTCACTCAAAACACATTCGAGTTTAATACTTAGATCATTCGAGTTTGACACACACATTAATCGAGACTGTTGCAATACATCAAGTCTATTCACTGTCTGAATTAAGTTGATTATTGCTACTAACAAGATACTGTGTTATAGATTTCAGTACTAATCTGTGTTTCAAAGTGTGATCAAAATTTTCAATCTCAATCGGAGTTCATCAGATCTTGGACAAGTTTCCCAAAGATCAATCAATATGTCTAAAGACGCACTGGCAATGGGATCAGAAACCAAACCCCCAATTTTATACAGGGGTAAATATGTTCAATGGCGGGAGAGGTTTCTTGAATTTATCAGTTTTCATGATCTGTCCGAAGAGATGCTGAAATCCTTAACTGAAGGACCAGCCACTTTCATGGAAACGATCCCAGGAGTACCAACTGGTAATCCCCCAATTCCACCGAGGACTGTTGAGGTCACCAACCTGACAGAGGCCCAAAAGAAGAGAAAATTAGGGGACAAGACTGCCAGAAAGTTATTGTTGATATCAATCCCCAATGATATTTACACTTGCCTGACAAATACAAAGACTGCTAAGTCAATTTGGGATGAAGTATGCAAAATCATGAGGGGATCTGACAGAGCTGCCACAAACAGGGCTAGAAACAGCCTAATGACGTTTGAGAATTTCAGAGCTCGTGAAGGTGAACTTTTGGAAAACACTTACCTCAGGTTTGTGAATTTGGTAAGTGAAGTGAAAAGAAACGGAGTGACAAAGTCCAACCTGGACATCAATGTCAAATTTCTAAATGTCCTAAATCCTGAATGGGAAAAATATGCTATGATTATCCAACAAACAAAAGATATTGAGGAAATGGATTTTCATATGCTATTTGAAAACCTCAACAACTATCAAGAAGTTGTGTTGAGAAAAATATCAGGAAAGAAGAAAGCTGAAAAAGAAACTGCTGATCCACTAGCTCTACTGGCAGAGAAAAAGCATAAATACAAGCTGAAAAAGGAGAAAAGAGCTGTAATCAGCAGTACATCTTCCGAATCAGAATCCTCAGATTAATCTGCTGATTCAGAAATAGAAGAGATGAAAAAGCAGATGGCATTGCTTACAAAAGCATTTCAAAAGAAATTTTACAGAAAGCCAACCAACAACAAGATGCGCTATAAAACAGGCTCAAGGAAAATTGAGAAAAAGGATAAATATGAGAAATCTGGAGAAAGTAGTGCACAAAAGACTGACAAATATGAAAAGTCACACAAGTCAGCAAAGAAAGAGTTGGAACAGAAATGCTACAACTGTGGAAAACCAGGTCACTATGCCCGTGAATGCAGATCTCCAATAGTCAAAAACTCAGACTACTATACAAGAAAGGCTCTCTTAGCCAAAGAAAAAGAGTCAGGCAAAGCTCTTATGGCGAAGGATGACCATTGGTTACAGTTATCAGAAGATGATGACATCTTGGATGAAGATGCTCTATTTGTCTAAAATCAGAAATTTTCAATGAGTCTGAACTAAGTGAATCAGCTATGATAGCTGAAGATGAGGTATGGGTTGGATTGACTGATGAAGAGGATGCAGAAAGAAAAGAATCTGAGTCTGATGAAGAGGAAGCAACAGAAGAAGTTGCATTAATGGCAACTGGCCAAAATGAAGCTGAAAATGATGAAGATTCAGAGTATGAAAACTCAGATGGATCAGACAGACCGGAGGTAAATTCTAATTCAGACTCTGATATTGATGAATCATGTATATTAGAAGAAAAACTAACTAATATGGCCTTTATGCTTAATAAGTTTGAAAAATCTTTAAAGGCAGAAAAGAAAAATGTTCATTCTTTGGAAAACAAACTTCGAAATGAACACAACTTAGTTCTAGACTTTTCCAAAGATAAAGCATTAGCTTTACGAGCAGTCTCAGACTTACAAGATAAGGAAAGAGAACTTCAAAGCAATATACTCAATGTGAATCACAAAATATCTGATTTACAAGAAAGACTGCGAATAGCTGAATTAGAAGCCTCAAACTTTTCTGTAAAATATCATGCCATATTTGAAGAAAGAACTAAACTTTATGAGAAAATAAAGAAGATGGAGGATGAATTTATTAAAAGAGGGCAAACAGATCAAACAATTTATTTAAATCAACCAAAAGACACAGAATTTTATAACTCTAAATCTGGAATTGGTTGGGAAAATCCTAGTATCTGACAAAAGCAATATCAAGTTCACCAACACTATATGATGTCAGATACATGAATTTAGGATTAAAAATGACATTTATGAAATCATCTGAAGAAGTAAAATCTAGCGAAGAAATAAAAAGATTACGATCAGACAAAATGCAAAATTCTGGTAATTATACCAGAATAAATGAAACTAGCAATATTCTTGATACTAAAGAAGAGTACATTCAAACTTATTCTGAAAAGGATTTGTCTGAATTACCTACTCAATCTCAAAAATTATATTTGCCAAATTCAATTTTAGAACAGATAAATTCTGATTTAGAATTGAAAATTAAAAATTTTGAGACAGAGAATGGAACTCTCAAGGCTGAATTAACAAAAATGGAACAAATGTTGCAAGATCAGCCTAAAAACACAAATGTGTCTGATCCACAATCATCTACTTCTCTAGATTCTATAAATACAGAAAAAGAGTTTGATCTGTACATGCACTCTGATGTTAATTCATTAGATCAAATGTTTGGTAAAATTGGTGAATTTATCAAACCTTTGACTAACAAACAATCAAATGGTAATAAAGAACTTGTTAAAATTCTGCAAAGAATGTCTACAGATTCTTTAAAATCATATGAAAATTCACCATCATTACAACAAAAGAAGGAGAAAACAAAAATTATTGTTCAGTCTTCTAACTTTGAAAAGGGTGAATCATCTTCATCAACGGACTCAATTGCACGTAAAGTCCAATCTTCAAAAGGTATGAAAAACTTACAGAAAAACGAGCATCTAAATCTACTAATTCTCATACTTCTTTTATGCCAGATATCATTGTGAACGGTTCGAGAAAACAAGTTTGGCGAAAGAAGAAAAGAGAACAGAAAAACAAGAGTATAAAACAAGAGTGGCGCGTGAAGGACAAAAATGTTACAGTAAGAAATAGCAAAATTGAACAGTCTGTCTGTAATAATAATAATCTTGTTTAAAATTCTTGTATAAATTTTTCAAGAACGTACTTAATTGCTTTGAATTCTTATGCTTGTAAGCCTGCAATTGTTAAATCTAATAAGCTCGTATGGCAACCGAAGAAGAAGGACCCATTTTATGAACAGAAAAAGGTTCCAAAGAAAAATATTTCAAATGCAATTCCACCGCGAATTGTACAAAAATGGATACCTAAAAGAACAGTTCAAAAGTGGGTACCTAAAATAACTTCAAATGATAAGCTAAAAGCCATATCTGTTAGAAAAACAAATAATACCGTGCATGATTTACCTAAAACAAAAGTACCCGACTACAAGTGGGTACCTCATGTGCTACTTCGTCTTATAGGTAAACCATGTCTGGTACCTTGACTCCGGCTGCTCCAAACATATGACCGGACAACGAGACACACTCACGGACTTTGTAAAAAAGTTCTGTGGGACGGTCAGATTTGGAAATGATCAGTTTTGTCCGATCAAAGGCTACGGAAGTCTCAAATACGACAAAATCACCATCCAAAAGGTCTTCTATGTTGATGGTCTTGGACACAATCTATTTAGTATTGGACAATTGTGTGATAAAGGGTTAGAAGTCAATTTCAAAGCCAATCGGTGCAGTATCAGATCCTGAGAAGGAAAAGAAATTTTGGCAGGAAACAGGAAAACAAATTTGTACTCCATTGATTTAGCCTCGATTAATCTGAAGAAAGATGTCTGCTTATTGTCAAAAGCTACATCTAAAACAGCATGGCTGTGGCATCGCCGCCTTTCACATCTGAACTTCAATGAGTTAACCAACCTAGCAAAAGGAGGGTTAGTTAAAGGGCTGCCGACGCTCAAATTCCAAAAAGAGCAGTTATGTGCGGCATGTGAAAAAGGAAAGATGACAAGAGCCACACACAAATCCAAAACAGAACACTCATCCACGAGAGCACTGGAATTATTGCATATGGATTTGTGTGGACCAATGAGAGTACAAAGCATAAATAAGAAACAATATGTATTGGTGATAGTTGATGACTATTCACGATACACGTGGGTTTTCTTCCTGAGATCCAAATCAGATGCAACCGAAACGATCATCGACTTCATCCGGAAAATACAAGTAAAGTTGCAACTCACAATTCAAACAATCCGCTCAGACAATGGAACAGAGTTCAAGAACATATCACTTGACTCATTCTTGAATTCAATAGGAATTACACATCAGTTTTCAGCTGCTCGAACTCCACAACAAAACGGTGTCGTTGAAAGAAGAAATCGGACACTAGTGGAATCAGCTAGGACGATGCTGGCATATTCCAATTTACCGTTATTTTTGTGGGCAGAAGCAGTTGCAACAACTTGTTTCACACAAAATCGTTCAATAATAAATAAGAGATTCGGAAAGACTCCTTATGAACTGATTAATAAACGAATACCTAATACTAAATTCTTCCATGTCTTTGGTTGCAGATGCTTTATTCTAAACGATAAAGACAATCTTGGAAAGTTTAATCAAAAGGCAGATGAAGGAATATTCATCGGGTATTCAAAGGAGTCGGTTGCCTTCCGAGTGTACAACAAGAGAACCAAGACAGTCAACGAGAGCGTGAATGTCAAATTCGACGAAGGAGTGGTAATGGCTTCTGAACACACCAGTTCAGGACCCGAACCTAATATGCAGACTTCATTGGAGTCAACTGAACAAAATGTTGAACACTCAGAATTACATAAGTTGTTTGAGAATTTTTATGAAGACTATTTTGAGAAGCCCAAAACTAATGTTCAAAATTTGGTGCCTGACAGGATTACTGAAGATCCAGTCATAGTCTCTAATCTTTCTCAACAACAAGGTTCAGAAGAAACTGGAGAAGCCTCAACAGCAAATGTGCAGTCAACTACTGAGATTGTACAACCAATTGAACCTCCATATTCTTCTGAAACCCCCATTACTTCTGAACATTCAGAAGCTCCTACCTCAGATGTCCCACCTACAACATCTGAAGTAACTCCCGAACCATATCTAGATCTCAATCTCAACCAAGACCCAATAGAACCGTTTCCACATACAGTTAAGTGGACAAGAAATCACCCAATAGAAAACATCATTGGTGATCCATCTACGTCAGTCCAAACCAGAAGGGCAACTATAAATGAATGCTTATTTTCAAATTTTTTTAAGTAAAATAGAGCCAAAGAATGTAAAAGAAGCCCTTCTGGGCGCTGATTGGATTGTGGCGATGCAAGAAGAACTGAACCAGTTCGAACGGTTAAAGGTCTGGAGACTTGTTGAGCGCCCAAAAGACAAATCCATTATAGGCACGAAATGGATCTTTAAGAACAAGAAAGATGAACATGGTGTCATCATTCGGAATAAAGCTCGTCTCGTGGCCAAAGGATACAGCCAACAAGAAGGGATTGATTATGATGAAACATTCGCACCAGTTGCACGAATTGAAGCTATTAGAATGTTTTTAGCTTTTGCCGCTCATAAAAATTTTACAGTATATCAAATGGATGTTAAAACTGTGTTTTTAAATGGGGAGCTAACAGATGAAGTATATACATATCAGCCCGAAGGGTTTACTGATCCTTCGAAACCTGATCATGTATATATTTTAGATAAGTCACTGTATGGCCTTAAACAAGCACCTCGTGCTTGGTATGATGCACTTTCAACATATCTGTTGAGATGTGGATTTACAAAAGGTACAGTTGACACAACCCTGTTTATAAAACGTCAGGGGTCAGATTTCATAGCTATACAAATATATGTAGACGATATAATATTTGGGTCTACAAATCCAGAATTTTGTAAGAAATTCGCATTTTTAATGTCCCAAAAATTCGAAATGAGCATGATGGGGGAAATAAATTTTTTCTTAGGATTACAAGTAAAACAATTAACTAATGGTATTTTTATCAATCAGTCAAAATATATACAAGACATGTTAAAGAAATTTAACATGGTCAATAGTACTCCTATGAAAACTCCCATGGCTCCGGATTCAAAGTCAAAACTCGATGCGGACTTCTCAGGGAAACCTGTAGATGTGACTTATTATCGAGGTATAATTGGGTCATTAATGTACTTAACAGCTAGTAGACCAGATATTATGTTTGCTACATGTGTCTGTGCTAGATATCAGGCAAATCCTAAAGAATCACACTTAACAGCTGCGAAACGAATTTTAAGATATATCAAAGGAACTTCAAACCTTGGTTTGTGGTATCCTAGAGAATCTTCATTTAATCTGACTGCTTTTTCTGACGCTGATCACGCAGGTGATAAGATGGACAGAAAGAGTACGCCTGGAGCAGTACAATTCTTAGGTGACAAACCCGTATGTTGGTCATCCAAGAAACAACATTGTGTTTCATTGTCTACAGCTGAAGCAGAGTACGTTGCTGTATCGTCTTGCTGTTCTCAGGTGTTGTGGATGAAGAGCCAACTACGCGATTACGGGTTTACACCAAAGAAAATTCCAATATATTGTGATTCTCAGAGCGCAATAGCTATTGCATCAAATCCGGTGCAACATTCAAAAACAAAACACATTGACATTCGGTATCATTTCATAAAAGATCATGTAGAAAATGGAAATATAGAATTATATTTTGTACCTACTGAATATCAACTAGCTGATTTGTTTACCAAAGCGTTAGATGAAAAGCAGTTTAATTTTTTGGTATACAAATTAGGTATGTTGAATCGTTAAGATTTAATAATTCAGTAGTTGCAAAATATAATTTTAAAATTTTCAATTTTTTAGTGATTTTATCTGATGTTAAATTCATGAATCATAAAAAGTTTATATTTTTTTTTGGAATTTAACAAGATCTGGATTGTCATGTGCAGGGGGAGCAGAAAAGAAATTTATCTGATTTTGAATAAATCTGATAAAAATTATCTGTTATTTTGTAGGGGGAGCAGAGCTGAGAAAATGAATATATATTTGAGGGGGAGCAACTTTCAGAACTTCAAGGGGGAGCAAATGAGTATTGTAAAGAGTTTTAATATTTTTTTAATATTTTGTGTGGTTTTCAATTTTTTTTGTTTGTTGTTTTATGTGTGAAAATCTTTTTTTTGTGTATATTTGTTTTAGTCCATTTTAAAATTTTTTTTTTGAAAAACAGAAATTTTTTTTGTTTTGTGTAGTTTTAAATTTTTTTTGATATTCAAATTTTATCTTGATATTTGTTAATTTGGTTTTGTTACTCACAATTTTTTTTTTGATTGAAAAGATAGGTAGTGGGGTTGGGCCGGGTTTTTTCAAATGTGAAAATTAAAATGGGTCGGGTAACTTTGCCTATAAATTTGAATTTTTCAAATTCAAATCATTTTTCCGGAATATCTAATACTTCATCTTCTCCAACAAGATTTCTTCACTTCAAAGAAACCTCAAACCCACAACCGACAATTTTTCATCAAAATTGTGAGTAAAACTTCTTATCTTTTTTATTATTTCAGTTTGATTTTTTTTTATTTTTAGTTTAAATGTTCAGTGTAAGTTGTTTGAAACTATATGTTCGAATTTTTGTTTGTGTGTTCTTGACCGATAATGGAGATTTCTACTGTTGGTCCATGAAACTGCAATTAATTGTGTGATGTTGTTCGTATTTGTATTATGACCATGAATCTGAAGTTTCATAAGTCATTTTTACATCACACAAAAAGAATCATTGATTTTCTAATGAAACAGTTTCGAGTTCATAAATAATCTGAAATTTGAATTTTTAACAGCTTTAAAGTTGTTTTTGTTCAAAGTTCAGTAAAACAAATGTGTTTAAAATACATTTTCGAAGGGGGTACATGTTTTAAAAGAATGAAAATGATCCCTGAACTTAAATTCATCAAATCAGTGAGTATTGGACTTGTAATAAAATAAAATCGTATTTCTCGATCAAAAGAGTCATTCGAGTTGCATAATAAGTCATTCGAGTTGCATCATAAGACATTCGAGTTGCATCATAAGTCATTCGAGGTGCATCATAAGTCATTCGAGTTGCATCATAAGTCATTCGAGTTGCATCATGACTCATTCGAGAAACATTTGGGTTTAATGCGAGTTGACATGTGTGTGTGTAACACTTAGAAAATTTTCAGAACATAAGTGCTTAAAGCTTATTCGAGTTGGGACAATGGTCTTATCGAGAAAATGACTTAGTCATTCGAGTTGAGTGTTGGATTCCAATGTTCCATTCGAGTTTAGTACATATTCTATTCGAGTTTCATGTATATGTCATTCGAGTTTTGTAGAGACTTATTCGAGTTTCATATATACATCATTTGAGTTGTTTATAGGCTTATTCGAGTTTCATGTATACATCATTCGAGTTGTGTATAGGCTTATTCGAGTTGTTTCATGTGTCACTCGACATTGATCAAGAGTCATTCGAGAAACTTATAGTTTTATTCGAGTTTCAACAGAAAATTTTTCTAAGTGTGAAATTTTTTATGTTTTAAGAAAAATGTCACATTTTTTAAGAAATTGTTATAAATTTGTGTTTTTCTAACATTGGTCTCTAAACGATTGACTCTGGAGTCCATTCAATAATTAACTATTATTGTCCGGAAACCCGATGCCTTAAAAAGAAATTCACAAGTTTTGACACTTTCTGATAAAATGTTACAATTTTTCTACATTTTGAAGGATGTCATTTGTGTACATGATCTGACTAACATGATGTTCTTGTTTTTACAGGTGTTCAAATGGCATCTCCAGTACAATCTCAGAACTCAAATTCCTCTGACTCTCATTCATCATCAAATCATACCCTTGTATCTACCCCTGTTAGGTCTACCTCAGTTGCCCGTCCATCTCAATCAAACATCATCCCAGATAACCAGCTAGTAAAACCTAAACATTGCCTTCCTTTCCGAGATAATAACCATCGTCTAGATACCAAGGTTATTAAAGTGAGTCATCCTATCATTGTGGACATTCTAAAAGGCCATCCACTAGGTTATCTGCTTCAATACAAACCGTCTATTCCACAAGTGTATCTACAACAATTTTGGCACACTGTCAAATTTGTTCCTGCTGACGGAAATCATCACTTTAAAGTGACAATAGACCAGTTCAAGACAAAAATCACTCTCGCAAGACTTCGTCAAAATCTATTTCTTCCGAGACGTATAGACACTGTAAACTTCCCAGAGTTGGCAGACTTTGAAGACTTTGTTTCAGATGAGGAGCTGGTACATGATTTAATCTGCTTGGGCTACTCAAAGCCACTACCGAAGAGCTCAAAGTTTCATAGGAATGGTTTAAATGGAGAATGGTATACACTCTTTGGAATCATAAATAGGTGTATGACTTCAAAACACACAGGCATTGACAGATGCAGTATTCATTGTTTGAGGATATTTCATGGCATAGCATTCAACAAGCATTACGATTATGCTCAGTGCATATGGGAAGATTTGAAAGAGATTGTGCTTGCAAAAACAACAAATAGAGCAAGAAAAATTGTTCCGCTTCAGAGATTCATACAGATTCTTATCCGGGGGATCCTTCGTGCTAATGAAAATATTCCGAAGCGAGCCAATTCTCAGAGATGTCCGGATTATGTTATGATGAGCTTACACGAAGTGCCGGACTCCCCAAATGCAAACATTATGCCAATTCCAGAGTCTTTGCTTAAATATGCGGATCAAGAAAGTGAGAATGTGAGATTATATAGAATAGAACTGCTCCGATAGAGACCCAGGAACTGGGATCTCTTAGCCCAGGAGCCTTAAGAATAGAGGAACCTCAGCAAGGGGCTGAACTTCAGGTTGCCCATTCTGAGAGTGAGGGAGATGTTAGTGTAAGGGGTGGTGAGGAAGAAGCTGAAAAGTAAGATTCTGAGAGGACGTTGTCAGGTATACAATAAGAAGAAGGAGAAGGAGATGATGATAATGATGATGGTGATGATGGAGGTGATCATCATGAGGGAGGAGGAATGATGATAGATATTGTACAAATTGCTGAAGAGAGTGTGAGGGATACCATGACCCTAGAAAGCCGGGAATTAACCACGTCTACTGTTAGCTCTTCTATGAGAGTTAGCATTGAACAAGTCAGTATCCCACTGACAATTGCACACCCACCTATCCACTCAGTCTCCTCTCAACAGGAGACTGTTTCAATTGAACACAGGGATGAACCATACAATCTATCCGAAAGTCACTTGGACTTAATGGATATTGAAACAAGTGCACAACTGCCCGTGTGTACGACTTCTTTTCAATCACCGAGTCTAGCTCCTATACAGTCTAGGACACTTGAGTCACCTTCATTTGTTGAAGTTAGTGTGGTTGAACTTCGTGTTCCCACTGGAACATCCTCAGTAACGGAAGCATTTGTTGCTCCGTCACTTGAAGAGGGTGGAAGTCCAGTCAGAGAAACAACACTACCAACTCTGAGCACTGGCCACACAGAAGTACTTTATACAAGTTCGACTGCTGTGACAACTGGAAGTCTACGTGACCCAGTGGTGACATTATCCCCATTTGTTACTGAATCCACATTGACAAAAGCATTGAATGAAGCTGTCTCTGGAGTAAATACGCATGTATCTAATCAATTAGCTGAGGTAATGGCCCAAATGACAAACATTCAGAAGTTTTTAAAGGGAAAGGATGTTGCAGAGGAGTCGGTTAAGCAATCTCAGTCACAACAAGCCATAGAAGAATTAAAGGAAGATTTGAAGGACTTTGTTTTTGAACAATTTGATGAGATGAGAGAACGCATGATCAGCTTGGAAAGTACTGTGATAACTGCGTTAGGTAATCTCTCAGAAAGGGTGGCTGCAGTTGAAGAAACTTGCAAGGCTCAAGCTTCCTCATCCAAGAGGAAACATGATGAGCATGACGAGGACTCCAATGATGCTCCTCATGAGGGGGAGAAGAGGAGAAAGCTTGATGAACCAACGCCTGGGATATTAATGATTACATATCCAGAAAAGGAGCCGGAAGTTTAGGAGAAAGAAGCTGGGGGCTCTAAAGAATCGGCTGGTGAACAAAGAGAGCTGGGATTGATTCTTCATGAAGATGTTCCAGTTCCTTTTAACATTCAGTCTGATATTTATCACTTTGTTGAGTATATTGATTCAGATGAAGATGTTCAAGAGAAAAGTCATGAGCTAAGTATTCAAGGGACAGGAGAAGAGAGAGAGGAGTATATTGAAGTATCTGAAGATGATGATATAATCGCTTTGACTGATGTAGATTTTAGAGCTGAAAGAATTGAGGAGGAGGAAGTGTTAGTTGAGGAAATTTTGAAGGATGTTGAATCGACACCAATGGTTGAAAAGCCTGAGGTGGTTGTACAAGTTAAAGAGGAATTTGAAGAGTTTCAAGTTAAGAGAAGTGTGGCTCAAGAAAAAGTTGTATTGAATGAAGTTGAAGTGATGGATAGGTTTTTGAACGAGTATGTGCTTGCCGATGAATCTAAGAAACAACATAGACTTAGATTTGAAGCTCAACAAGTGGTTCAGAGGGAGATACAAGATATGCTGACTTTGTTAAATAAGGATGAGATCAGAAAGAAGAAGGTGAAAAAGCTTGAGCTTCCAGAGAATAGATCTGCGGAATTTATTAGAAAAAGGAACAAGATGCCTTATATTGAAGATATTCTGGAGAAACGGATCTTTTGCAAGAAACAAGCTCCATGTTCATTCCACAAGTTGTTTAGATTACTAGAGACGAACATGCCTAATCTGGTTAACTATGCCAGTTTTCTGAGAAACAAAACACAGGAGGTTGAGAAGGTCAAAAGTGAATTCAGAATAGTTGACCTGGTGAAGATTGAAAAAGAAAGATTTGTCAAGATTTTTTATCCAAAATTCACAGTCACTAGATCAGATGGAAATACTTATGTGTTCACAGAAGCTGATATGTTTAACATGCACTTGGTAGATATTGAAGATGTTTTTGATGAATTGTGCAGAAACAAAAGAAATGAACACTGTAGATTTGCACTTAAGACACTGTTTCACTTCATGCATACCAAGTTGGTATTGATGTCAGTGCAAGATCTACAGATAGGGGTTAAAAGAGGCATGAGGAAGATCAACATGACAGCGCCTCACAGAGATATCAAATTTGCTGGTGAGCTGAAAGAATTTCAAGTGATCATGGTGAAGCATCCAGCAGTCATGTATAAAGATCGGAATAAGAAGTTAAGAGCAATGAGGAGTGTGGAGCTGAACAAGTTTTCAGATGGTACTCTGATTAAAGTTTTAAGTGGTTTGAAAGGTAAGCTTGCAGCAGATCAGAAAAGAAAGACAAAGAAAGGAGCTTTATCTGTTAACGACCGAAGACTCATGGTTGAGTTTATTTCAAAGATTGAATGGAGGCTTTCGGATCGTAAAAGTATCAGAAGATTTGAACAAAAGCTGGGCTTATCGGTTTAACGACTTTGCTATTTTCATCAAAGGGGGAGAATGTTAGGATATGTTTTAGTTGATGAAAACAAAGTCCAGGGACTAGTTTTATATTTCCTTGATAGTTAGTTAAATTGTATAAATAGCATCTTTGACTTTCTATTTTAGTAGAGATCTGACAGTTATCATTTTGTACACATTCGAATCAGAGAAAGAAGCTACTGTTCACGTATATTCTCAATCATCATTTTGTAATCATCAGTTCTTCAATCTAATCATTCGGTCAGTGTTAATTCCTTATATTGTTCTTATTAATTTCATATTGTTGATTGATTAGTAGAAACTTAATTTCACAATCAGAAACAAGCTAGCACCAGACAGACATTTAGAAAGAAAAGTTTACATAATTCTGTTCGTTCGTATTCAAGTTTCTTTCATAAATCAGATATTCAATTTTATCATACTAAAAGAAATTTGTTTCCTGAGTTTAAGAAAAAAAAAAGAAATATGTTCTGCAATGGGTACTTAGACCTGTAATGAAATGGTAACCTAAACTCGTGTTTAAATGGGTACCCAAGAGCGCTAACAAGCCTGAATCCAAATCTGTTTGGATACTAAAGACATCTTAATTTTGCAGGTTATTGGTTTTTAGTCATATCAGACTAGAACCCGGTGTTCATTGGATATGGTTTCTGTACACATCAGTGCAGAACCCGATCTTAACTCAATTGGTTTTTAGTCATATTAGACTAGAACCCAGTCTTTATTGGAAATGATTTCTGTACACATCAGTGCAGAACCCGATTTTCACTCATATGGATTCTATGCACAACAGAGCAGAACCCGTACTTCATGCATATGGTTTCCGAATACTTTATTTGGAACCAGCACATCCATGCAACATTTAACAAGGCTTTCAGTAATTTCAGACTGAAAACCGAGCTTCCGCAACAAAGGCTTCTAATCACTTCAGATTAGAACCCGATTCTGAAAGATGAATCTTTCTAAAATTCCTAACCTGAATTCAACTCTGAAGCTGTATTGACAAAGAGAGAGTTTTATTTACAATTTTTTTGCTCCTGATATTTTTTCTATGAATTGACTAACTTTGTGTGCTTATTTCCAGGGGGAGTTTCAGACGCACTCTGATAATGATATTTTTTTTACAAAACGGTGTGTAATTTTCACGGAAATATTTTGTGCACACATCAAAAGATTTTTGAGCTGAAAAGAACAATTTTTTAGGGATGTTAATTTCTGTTTTGCTGAGTATATCATTGAGGTTAATTGTTATAATCTCTTTGATTTTCATTATCTCATTGCTTCTGAGATTCTCTTCATTATTCTCCCATGCATCCTTAATTCTTCCAATTCATTCATACTGAATTCTCCCATAATCTCCCATGAGCTAATTCTTTCATGAAAATCTGATTCATTTCATATCATATATCAGATTTTATATTTCATTCTGATACCTCCCAACTAATCGTTCCCCAATTTCGTTTTGAATTTCATCTTCTATTTCATCTGAGCTGAAAATCCTAATCATTCTTTGTGTAATATCCCATGAGCTGAAATGCTGAACATTATTTTTGCTGACTCCGATGATAGGCATAAACATCGCTTCTATGGTCTAACCAGAACCGGAAGACCTACCCAAGGAGCAAACAATCTATAGTTTGTGTGGGTGAGGTTCTTTAGGTCTATTAGTTGAGAAGTGTCAGTTATCATATGATACTGATAGGGTCGAGCAGAGGTAAAATATTAATGAGAGGGGTATATTGAAAGGAGATGGTGGTGCATCAGATCATGCTTTCACTATAAAACTGACTGAATTTATATATGAAAAGTAAGCCGGAGGGAGCTTAGTTGAAAATTGATGAGATCTGAGAGTTGAGAAAGGATTCAAAGAAAAGTAATCCTACCTACACTGTGTCGGCTGGGTAATCCACATAATCTATCAAGCCCTGGGTGACTTGATATTGAAAAACATGTCATGGACCCAGTGACGCATGCACTTAACCCCACCAACCACTCAGTAATCTCTCAAAATAATTCTGTTTCTATAATCACGGAGATATAACACATTTCTATCGATATATCATTTGGATATTATTGATATTGAAACAAGAGAGACATTTGCTCCGGTCTCCGACTTCATTTGATGCACATTGTGTCTAGAGCTGATTTTATACACTTTTAGGACACATCGAGTCTAACAGTGTCGCGTGACTATAAACTGCTAGTCCAAAGTGACTAAGCTGGAACAAATAAGAGTGATTCTTTCATGATAAAGGATTTCACGATGACTATTTAGAAATCCTACCAGTGTTAACATCACGCCAACGCTGAAAGTAGGTCACATAGATTATGTCTATTGTGCAAACAGGAATCTTATGTGGACTGGACTCAGTTACTTAAAAATGAATGTGTTTTATTTTTCTCAACTCAAGTTGAAAAGATTTGTTTGTTTCTGTAAGGAGAGAGTATCCATTTGAGGGGTAGTGATAAATTTGTACAAAATAGGGGGAGAAAACATATTTTGAAAGCGAAGATATCATTTTGAGGGGGGAGAGAGAAAATTTGTAATATTTCTGAGTTGTAATTGTTGTTGTATTTCTGCTATTGTAATTTCACTACATCTGCGTCTCTGAAGATTTTGCATGATGTTCATAATTCTTATGATCATCATGAGGGGGAGAAAAGTTGAAATTCAGAAATAACTACTGAATAGTTTGAAGACAATTACAACAACTGTTGAAGATAACTGCAAAAGAGTTAAAGTTGAAAATGATATGTTGTCTTTGATTGATCAAGGGATAGAATCAAATTATATTTCATGATTTAAGGGGGAGAGTCTATTCTTAAGAAAAGTGAAGATCAGAGAAGAAGAGATTTTAAGATCAGAGAGAGTCAATGAAGAAGAAAGTTTATTTGAAGATTTAAAGATCGAAGAGAAGAAAAGAGAAAAGTTTTGAAGATCAAGTTTTTAGATCTTGAAGATGTTTACTTTGTTTAGATTTTCTGTGTAAAGTTCCTGCTTTGAACTTTGATTGAAAATTTATTTTCATCTCTAAGGGGGAGATTGTTAGGAACATATACATAGAGATGAAAACAATTATAATTGTAAGTATAGAGACTAGATTTGTCAATTCTAGAAAGTTTAGTTTAGGAGTATATAAACAAATTCTAAAGAATTTGTATATAGTGTTTTGCCATATATCTTTGATTTTCATGTTGAGAGCAAAGTCGATCATAATTCTTGCGATTGTTGATTTTAATTGCATTCTTTTACAGATCTTTACTACTTTTGAGTCTATTTATACGTTATGATTGAGAGAGTTTTAGCTTAGGATACTTTTGAGGAGGTTTGCTTCAGGACAAGCAATGCTCAAGTGTGGGGTTATTTGATATGATGTCTTTTGGATATACTTTTCGTATCATTTTGTCTTACATTTTTGCAGTTTTAGCTTCGATATATGTGGAAATGGTATTGATTTGCTTCATATTTATATTTCGTAGGTTTGAAGCTGCCATGTTGCCAAAACAGTGAAAAATGAAGCGAAAACGCTGCACGGACTTAGCCGACCTCCCTTGAAGCTGGAATGAATTTTCCTTAGCCAAACAGCTCGTGACCATGAATTTTGTCGTGACCACAACTCAGGCTTGTGACCACGATTTTTGTCGTGATCACGACACGTCAGATCTGATTAAAAAGATAGCATCGAGTCATTTTAGGGCAACTTCGTATTTTTCTTGGTGTACATGCCTTTTTCACACACTTTAAGGTGCGATTAATTGGTGTAAGTAGGGTTTTTGTTTTTCTAGAATAGTTAGGGTTAGATTAGCTAAAGCATTCGGTTTTCCTTGGTGATTCATGCATTCAGTTACGATTTCTTCATCTATTTCATTATTTAAGCTACGTTTTGGTACAATCTCTCCTTAAACTTTCTGATATGGTTTTAGTTAGTTTAGATTTCGTTTATTTTATTGTTCTTAGCATGATTAGTGAGTAGTTTTGTTAACACTCACTTGGATTTTGTTTCTTGGTGGATACATGAAGACATTTTGATGTTTTGGTTGGAAAACTGTATGTCTCAGTTGTGTAAAATGTAATTGATGCGTTGGAATTAACAAAATCAGTGTTAAGTTTGACTTTCTAGCATTATTGTGATCATGAGAATTGAATTTAAAAAAATGCTGATTTTTACAAATTTTCTCATATTTGTGTGATTTGTTAGTTGGTTGTTATTTCTTCCATTATTATGATTATGATTTGTTAGTTGGTTGTTTTCTATTTTCAACTAAAACATCCTAAGTGTTTATTCACTTAGTTCATTTTCATAAATCCTAAAAAACAGTTCCAAGTGGGTGTTGCTTTTATTATCTGATCTTTATCATGCTTATTTACTTTTGCTAGTTAAGTGAATATAGTCTTTCTTCATCTCTCATTTTAGTTTAAGTATCTTAGTTTAATTTCCATCTTAGGTGCATTCATGCATTTTGTAGTTTAGTTTAGTGTAGTTTGTAGGTAATCCATCCTTTTACCTTCTAAGTGGCTAGATTTTAGCAAACGTCTTATTATCGGTATCTCGTTTCCTATCATCGTTCCCTTTGATAGATAATTCCCAAGGTCAGCGTCAAGCTGTACTATCTACGACTGGTACACTGCCAGTGGTATTTGGTATAACTTAGGCTTTCTTCATTTCTTTTGTTCTTGATAGCCAAATACGCATAGATCAAAAACCTTACTAGACAAAAACTTCGTGGGAGAAAAAAACCTAGTGAAGGAAAAATAGTACATGATCCTTTTAATACGCCTGAAGATGTTGCCTTATTAAAAACCTTGCTAGGAAACCTATTGGGAAAAACCATGGCCAAGGGAAAGAGTGCAACACGTATTTCTCCCCCTGATGGTTGCATTACTTGATCTCTTTAAGATGGGGTAGCCCAATGTCATGGACCCAATTTTTTAAACGTTGAGGTAGGAAGTGACTTGGTAAATAAGTCGGCCAAGTTCTCGCTCGAACGAATTTGATGAACAGTAATATCACCATTCTTTTGCAAGTCATGAGTGAAAAAGAACTTTGGTATGATCTGCTTGGTCCGATCGCCTTTGATGTATCCTTCATTTAGTTGTGCAATACATGCTACATTATCTTCATACAATACCGTTGGTGCTTCCATTCCTGAGGAAATGCCGCTAGATTTTTGAATATGTTGTATCACATTTCTTTACCAAACACATTCTCGGCTTGCTTCATGGATAGCTAAGAGTTTTGCATGATTGGATGAAGTTGTTGTGATCGTTTGCTTTATGGAATGCCATGAAATATATTGCATTACATCCGCTTCAGAACACATATCCCGTTTTGAGATCGATCGGTGTGAGGATTAGACATATATCATGCATCTGGAAAACCAACTGAACTTTCTTTGATTTGTTTAGTGAAATATAGACACATATCTTTTGTTCCTTGAAGATATTGAAGTATTTGTTTTACTCCGTTTCAATGTATTCTCGTAGGACCTTGATAGTAAATTCAATGAGAATAATATGTCTGGTTGTGTATGACTCACGAGAAACATCAATGCTCCAATGACGCTTAAACATGGTAATTCTGGACCAAGAACTTCTTTGTCTACATTTCTCGACAGACTTTGGTTCTTGATCCTCGCCATTTTCCATCACTTCAGTGCTATACTTTGAGAAAAAATATCATCGAGGATAACTTCATTTCGATTCCATAAAATCCAAAACGTGGTATAATTTATCGAGATCTCTTCATTTCAAGTACCTGAGGTTCTTCTAGAACCAACATGTATAGGGTCTCTTCAGGAGATCTTTCTGGATTTTTATCTTTCGAACCGACCTGCTTACCACGTTTCAGGCGTGTCGTAGACTCGTTAGCACTAATAAATTTCTCCCCCTAATGTTAGGAATACTGATTCATCAAAATGACAATCAGCGAATCGAGCCGTAAATAAATCTCCCGTCAGAAGTTCCAAATATTTAATGAACGATGAGGACTCATACCTAGTCCCAACCTTCTTTGAGGTCCCATCTTCGTGTGTTGTGATGGAGCAATTAAAACAAATACCGCACAACCAAAAATTCTTAGATGGGATATATTTTGTTCCTGACCAAAAACCAAATCTAATGGGGAAGAAGTATGATAACTTGTTGGCCTTATGCGAATTAAAGTTGTTGTTGGAAACTATTTAGTTGATGAAAATAATAAGTCTAGGGGTCAAATTGTAATTAGTCAATAGTTTCATTTGTAAATATAAATAGGAAATAGTGGTACTGTAGATGTACGTTTGGTACTCATTTGCACGGAATTGTACGGATAATTCAACCTAGGGTTTTGTGCATTCTCTCCTCTCGTATTGTAATTCTTCACAGTTAGGTTAAATGGTTAGTGGTTTCATCTGATTGTTCTTATTGTTTAAATCTTGTTTGTGATTGATTGAATTAGTATATCAATTGGTATCAGAGCCTAAAATGGCAAAATTTGATTGAATTTGGATCTGAAAATCGGTTTTGAAGACTGTTCGATTAATTTTTTTTTTTCAAAAATCAAAAAAACCTCAAAGGGTTTTTAATCAGTGGATGTTTTAATCTGAAAATTGGATTGAATGTTCGCATATTAAAGACAAACAAATTGAATCTAATCAGAGTTTTTAAATATAAAACACACAAAAACTTATTTGGGTTTTACGGATGTTTCAAAAAGTTGTGTGTTCTTGACTGTTTTTGTCAGATTCAAGGATTTGACCTGAATTTGGTCAAGTTGTTTTCCCAAAAAGTGTTTGTGTGTATAAAACGCACCTTCGATTGCAATTTGGGATCAATTCATCAATTTTCGGTGAAAATTTTGAAATCTGGACTTAGAATTTTTCAAAACTGTTAAAACTCGAATTATATTGAAAATCATGTATTAATCGAGTTTTATAAAGAATGAATCGAGTTGGATATTAGTTTTCATCGAATTTGATCAAGACTAATTCGAGTTGAATATGTACTTTGATCGAGTTTTACAATGTTTGATACGAGTTGGATAAGTACTTTATTCGAGTTGCATCAATCATCAATCGAGTTGAATCCAAAGGTTTTTCGAGTTTTATAATAAAACCCTCAAAAGAAGTCAAGTGATATTCGAGTTTGATAAAACTGAATTTAAGTTTAATCAAACTATTTCGAGTTTGATCAAACTTATTTGAGTTTTAAAGAACTTACTTTCGAGTTGATTCGAATTTGACTACAGTTTCGATCGAGAAAATTCAAGTTCATTCGAGTTGGACCATTTATCATTCTTGTTTCAATCAAGTGTCAATCGAGTTTGACAGTTTAATATTCGAGTTGGGTCATTATTAATTCGAGTTTCTACCTTATTTGTTCGAGTTTCATTATTCATTGATTCGAGTTTGATCCTTTTACAATCGAGTTTCATTGTTCACTGATTGAGTTTCACTCTTTATTCATCGAGGTTGGGATCTTTGATAATCGAGTTTTACCCTTCTTGATTCGAGATTGATCATACTTAATACAAGTTTGATCAATCATTCAGTGTTCATTTCAAATAAATCAATTTCCATTAAAAGATTTCAGAAGATTCTGTTTAATTAAGTCACAATGTCAAAAGATGTATTAGCTATGGGTTCAAAAACCAAACCTCCTATTTTTATAGAGGTGAATATGTACAGTGGAGGGAACGGTTTTTGGAATTCATTAGTTTCCATGACTTATCAGAGGAGATGTTGAAATCCCTGACAGAGGGACTCGCTATATTTCTTGAAAAAATTCCAGCTGTACCAAACTACTATCCTCCAATACCAGAGAGAACTGTAAAGGTCACTAATCTGTCTGATGCTCAGAAACGTAGAAAGTTGAGAGACAAAACTACCCGAAAGCTCTTGCTGATTTCTATCCCGAATGACATCTATATCAATCTGACCAATACAACAACAACCAAATCCATCTGGGATGAGGTGTGTAAACTTATGCGAGGTTCAGACAAAGCAGCTACGAATAGAGCAAGAAACAGCCTGATGACTTTTGAAAATTTTAGAACTAGAGAAGGAGAGTTGCTGGAGAGTACTTATCTAAGATTTGTCAACCTTGTGAGTGAGATGAAAAAGAATGAGGTGACAAAATCAAATCTGGACATCAATGTCAAATTATTGAATGTGCTCAATCCGGAATGGGATAAATAAACAATGATCATCCAACAGACGAAAAAGATTGATGACATGAATTTTCATATGGTGTTTGAAAATCTTATATCAAGAAGTTGTTCTAAGGAAGATGTCTGGGAAGAAATAGGCTGAGAAGGCAACAATTGATCCTCTGGCTCTCCTGGAAGATAAGAAGTACAAACACAAATCAAAAAAGGAGAAGCGGGTTGTGATTAGCAGCAGTTCCTCAGAATCATAATCAACCGATTCTTCAGCTGACTCAGAAATAGAGGAGATGAAAAAGCAAATGGCTTTACTGACAAAGACATTCCAGAAAAAAAAAATCTATCGCAAACCGAAAAATAACAAGATGCGATACAAGACAGTCTCCAGGAAATATGAAAAGAGAGATAAGTATGACAAATCTGGAGAGAGCAGTGGTAAAAAGGCTGAAAATATGAGAAGCCTGATAATCCGGCCAAGAAAGATGCTGATCAGAAATGTTATTACTGTGGCAAGCCAGACCATTTTGCAAGAGAATGCAGATTGCCAGTTGTTAAGAACTATGTCCACTATACTTGGAAGGCACTACTGGCAAAGGAAAAGGAGGCCGGTAAGGCGTTAATGGCTGACGATGACCACTGGCTGCAACTGTCTGAGGATGAAGACATTCTGGATGAACACGCTCATATCTGCCTGAAGTCAGAAGTGTTTAATGAATCTGAATTAAGTGAATCTGCGATGTTGGCTGAGGATGAGGTTTGGGTAAGCCTGACTGATGATGAAACTTAAGAACCAAAGGATTCCGATTCTGACAACGAACTGAGAGAGGATTTTGCATTGATGGCCACAGGAGAAGCAGGTTGCAGTAAAGATCAAGGAGACGAAGAATCAGAATCAGATGCTTCAGACAACTCAGAGACACTCGAGGTACAATCTAATTCTGATTCTGAAGATGATAACTCCTGTGTGCTAGAACAGAAACTTACTCAAATGGCTTATACGCTAAAACGATTTGAAAAATCATTAAAAGCCGAAAAGAAAAATGTCCATTCCTTGGAAAATAAATTAAGACAAGAACATGCTTTGGTATTAGATTTTTCCAAGGATAAGGCATTAGCATTAAGATCAGTTTCTGAGTTGCAAGGCAAAAACAAATAAATTCAAAGTGAGAATCAAGAGCCAAGTAACAATATATCTAACTTAAAAGAAAAACTAAAATTAGCTGAGTTAGAATCAACAAGTTATTCTGTAAAATATCATTCAATCTTTGATGAAAGAACAAAGTTATATGAGAAAATAAAATCATTGGAAGACGAGTTCATTAAAAGAGGTCAAACTAATCAAACAATCCATTTGAATAAACCGAAAGATACCGAATTTTATAATTCAAAAACATGTATTGGTTGGACAAATCCTAAATATCTAACAAAAGTTATTTCAGCTTCACCAACTCTTTATGATGTTAGATATATGAATTTAGGATTGAAAATGGTGTTTTTAAAAGCTTCATATGAGGTAGAATCAGCTGAAGATCTGAAAAGGTTGAGAAACGATAAAATGCAAAATACTTGGGATTGTAACAAACTAAATGATAGTTATCAAAATTCTTGCATTTCAGAAGAGTATATTCAGACATACTCTGACAAAGACTTGTCTGAAAATACTTCTTACACTCAAAAGATATATATTCCGAACTCTTTTCTTGAAAAGATGAATTCTGATCCAGAATTGAAACTTAAAACTTTTGAGACTGAAAATGAAAAGCTTCAGGCTGAAATTAAAAATTTGGAGAAAAACTGAAAAACCAGTCTGAAAACAAAACTCAACCAGATCAGAAACCTTCAATTCAACTAGATTCTATCAATTCTGAAAAAGAGTTTGATCTGTATATGAACTCTGATTTTAACTCATTGGAGGAAATGTTTTTCAAAATTGATGAATTAATTAAACCACTCCATGACAAACAATCTGATAAACCCAAAGAACCTATAAGTATTTTGAAAAGAATACATACAGATTCTAAGGTTAGATCAGTACCTTCACCTGTTTTACATAAGGAAAAGGAGATACAAAAGTTACTTTTGTTACTCCAAAATTTGAAAAAGGTGAATCTTCTTCATTAAAGGTTTCAACTGAAAAGAAAGGAAATGATTCTGAAGGTAAGAAGATTTTGCAGAATAAGGTTAATTCTAAATTGATTAATTCTCATTCTTCTGTTATGTCAGATTATATTGTGAGAAGTTCATCGAATAAAGTATGGAGAAAGAAGCAACAGGCAAAGAAAAACAAGACTTTTCGACAACAATGAAGAGTGAAAGATTTGTGTGCTACAAATAGGATTAGTCCCGTAGATAATTCTGTCTGTAATAAATCTCCTGTTAAACAATATTCTAAATACTCTCATGCTGAATTGTTTTCTTTAAATTCTGTCAATTGCCATGTGTTGAATGATAAAGCTATGCATAAATCTGATAAGTTTGTATGGGTTCCAAAGAACAAGGTTCCTATTTTTATACAGCAAAGGGGTCCAAAGAAGCACATTTCAAAATCAGTTCCCAAAAGAACTGTACAAAAATGGATACCCAAAAAGACTTTTCAAAAGTGGGTTCCAAAGTCAAAGAATTTTTTTGTTAATATACCTGACACACGATTTACTTCATTTTATAGGTAATCATGTGTGGTACCTTGACTCCGGGTGTTCCAAGCATATGACCGGACAGAGAGTGACCCTAACGAATTTTGTTAACAAATTCTGCGGGACGGTAAGGTTTGGCAACAATCAATTCTGTCCGATCAAAGGCTATGGGAGTCTGGAGTACGAGAAGATAACAATTCAAAAGGTCTTTTACATTGATGGTATTGGCCATAATCTGTTCAGTATCCGCCAACTGTGAGATAAAGGGTTAAAAGTCAATTTAAAGGCTAATAGATGTAGTATTAGATTTGGAGAAGGAAGGAAATCCTCGCTGGGAATAGGAAAACCAATTTATACTCCATAGATTTAGCTAACATTAATCTGAAGAAAGATGTATGCTTACTGTCAAAGGCAACATCTAAAGTATCATGGTTGTGGCATCACCGTCTATCCCATTTAAACGTCAAAGAATTGACCAATCTTGCAAAATGTGGTTTAGTCAAAGGGCTACAAACTCTCCGATTTCAGAAGGAGAAGCTGTGTGCCGCATGTGAAAAAGGAAAGATGGTGAGAGCTTCTCACAAGTTAAAAGTTGAACATTCTTCAACTAGGGCTTTAGAGCTACTCCATATGGATTTTTGTGGACCTATGCGGGTACAAAGTGTCAATAAGAAGAGATATGTGTTAGTGATAGTTGATGACTATTTAAGATACACGTGGGGTTTCTTCCTGAGATCCAAGTCTGAGGCTACAGAGATCATTATTGACTTCATACGCAAAATTCAAGTTAATCTGTAGCTTTCGGTTCAGACTATTAGATCTGATAATGGTACAGAATTCAACAACAAGTCACTTAAGACATTTCTGAGTTATGATGGGATAACTCATCAATTTTCGGCAGCTCGTACCCCACAACAAAATGGAGTAGTTGAAAGATGAAACCATACACTTGTGGAATCTGCCAGGACGATGCTTGCATATTCTAATCTGCTGTTATTCCTCTGGGCTGAAGTTGTAGCAACTACCTGTTTCACCCAGAACAGATCGATCATCAATAAAAGATTCAGAAAGACACCATACGAACTTATTAATAAACGAGTTCCTAACGTTAATTTTTTCCATGTTTTTGGATGCAGGTGTTTTATCCTGAATGACAAAGACAACTTGAGAAAGTTTAATCAGAAAGCTTATAGAGGCATATTCATTGGACAATCCAAAGAATCTGTGGCTTTCCGAGTCTATAATAAGCACACGAAGAATGTCAACGAGAGTGTAAATGTAAAATTCGACGAAGGAATTGTTATGGCTCCTGAATACGCCAGTTCAGGACCCGAACATAAACAGTCGACTTCAGTAAAGTCACCAGAGCAGAAAGATGAAATGAATGATCTTAATAAACTTTTCAAAAATTTTTATGAAGACTACTTTGAAAAGACCAAATCTAATGTTCCAACTTTTGTTCCAGGATTATTAAAGATCCGGTCGTAGTCTCTGATCATTCACACCAAACCATTTATGAAGATTCTGGAGAAATTTCAACGACCGATATACACATACCTGCTGAGAGTGTACAACCAATTCAAGCTCTAGAATCTATTGAAACTCCCTTAAATTCTGAAAATTCAGAAACCCCTACCTCAGTTGATATCCCATCAACTTCTGAAACTATTCCCCGAATTCGTTACCTGGACTTAAATCCCAATCAAGAACAACCTCAACCTTATCCCCACTCATTTATATGGACAAGGGATCACCCACCTGAAAATATAATTGGTGATCCTTCTACCTCAGTAAAAACTCGGAGAGCTACCATGAACGAATGTCTCTTCTCAAATTTTTTGAGCAAGATCGAGCCATAACGGTGAAGGAAGTTCTTCTGGATGCAAGCTGGATTGTAGCTTTGCAAGAGCAGCTCAATCAGTTTGAAGGGTTGAAGGTCTTGATATTGGTGGAATGACCAAAAGACAAGTCTATCATTGGCAAGAAGTGGATCTTCAAGAACAAGAAAGATGAACACGGAGTCATTATTCGGAACAAAGCATGCCTCATTGCCCCCGTTGCCCGTATAGAAGTGATAAGAATGTTTTTAGCATTTGCACCTCATTAAAACTTTACTGTATATCAAATGGATGTAAAAACAATGTTTTTAACTCGTGAGTTAACTGATGAAGTATATACATATCAGCCCGAAGGATTTACTGATCCTTCGATCTTGATCATGTATATATTTTAGACAAGTCATTGTATGGCCTTAAACAAGCACCCCGAGCTTAGTATGATGCCCATTCAAATAATCTGTTGAAATGTGTCTTCAACAAATGTGCAGTGGACACTACCCTATTTATTAAATGTCAGGGTCCCGATATCATAGTTATTAAGATTTATGTGGATGATATAATATTTGGGTCTACAAATACCGAGTTTTGCAAAAAGTTTGCATTTTTAATGTCCCAAAAGTTTGAAATGAGCATGATGGGTGAAATAATTTTTTTCTTGGGTCTATAAGTAAAACAACTGAGTGATGACATTTTCATCAATCAGTCAAAATACATTCAAGACATGTTAAAGAAATTTAACATGGTCAACAGGACACCCATGAAAACACCCATGGCTCCGGATTTTAAATCTAAACTTGATGAGGACATCTCAGGGAAACCTGTTGATTTAACTCATTATCGAGGGAAAATTGGGTCACTAATGTACTTAACTGCGAGTAGACCGAATATTATGTTTGCTACTTATGTTTGTGCTAGATATCAGGCACATCCAAAAGAATCACATTTGGCTGCTGCAAAACGAATATTAAGATATCTGAAGGGAACTCCAAACATAGGTTTGTGGTATCCCAGGTAATCATCATTTACATTGACTGCCTTCTCTGATGCTGATCATGCAGGTGATAAAATGGATCGGAAGAGTACATCAGGAGCAGTACAATTTCTTGGTGACAAACCTATCTGCTGGTCATCCAAAAAGCAACACTGTGTGTCACTATCAACAGTAGAAGCTGAATACATTGTTGTATCATCTTGCTGTTCACAAGTGTTGTAGATGAAGAGCCAATTGAGAGACTACGGGTTTACACCTACAAAGATCCCTATCTATTGTGATTCCCAGAGCGCAATTGCTATAGCATCCAATCCGGTGCAACACTCAAAAACTAAACACATCGATATCCGGTATCATTTCATAAAAGATCATGTAGAAAATGGTAACGTACAATTATATTTTGTACCAATTGAATATCAACTAGCTGATTTATTTACTAAAGCGTTAGATGAAAAACGATTTAATTTTTTGGTATACAAATTGGGTATGTTGAATCGTTAGATTTAAAATTTCAGTTGATACACAATAGAATTTTAATTTTACACTTTTTTTACTTGATTTAATATTTGTTAATCTCATGTGTTTTAAATGTTTTAATCTTTATGAGAATTAACAGGATCGGATTGTCTGTGCAGGGGGAGCAAATTTTATCTGATAAATTTTTTTTATCTGATAAATTGCAGGACGAGCAAACATAAAAAGTGTTATACATCTAAGGGGGAGCTTAAATGCAAAATTCAAGGGGAAGCAACAATTTTTAGTACATTTTATTTTTGTTTAGTTAACTTTTTTTAAAAATTTTTTTAGTTCATTTATTTTGTGTTAACTTTTTTTTAATTATTTTTGTGATGTTCAAATTTTTTTTAGTTGTTAAAATTTTTTTTTTAGAATGTGAATTTATTTTTTGTTATTTGGGCTTAAGTGAAAATTAAGTTTGGATATTTTTTTATGTGGGCCGGGTTTTTGAAATTTCAAATTCACTATAAATTTGAATTTTGAATTCAAATAAAACTTTTTAAAAAAGCGACTACTGTTCACTTTCTCTTCCAAACTTTCTCTCATTCGTTTCTTCATCAAGAAGTAATCTACCTTTGTGAGTTAGATGTTAAGACGTTTTTTACAATTTGTAAGTATTTTTCTGTTTTTGTTAATACTTGTTCATTTTCAATTTAATTTTTGTCGAGTTTTAAGTTCATATAGTGTACTGTGTGTGTGTCGATGTGAGTAATTTTTGATATTCTTGTTTGATGTTTTTAATCTGAAATTGAAAGTGTGTTAGTGCTCGTAATGATCATAT
Organism: Centrapalus pauciflorus; assembly: GCA_020465985.1. NCBI lineage: Eukaryota > Viridiplantae > Streptophyta > Magnoliopsida > Asterales > Asteraceae > Centrapalus > Centrapalus pauciflorus. The sequence goes on from JAANYP010000258.1 coordinate 99,694, forward strand.
GAACTTGAAAATCAAATTTCATGTCCTATATCAAAACACACGACATATAATTTAAATTTGAAATTCAAAGGTTTCGAAAGTTTGAACATTCTATAAATTGATTTTAAATGGATTAAATGTTGTTTTTAGGACAAGATCAGTAAAGGGAAATTGTTCCAAATCAATTTTTGAGTGGGCGTGTGAAAATATTTATGTTTGAAAGTCCCTGGAAATAATTTTTGGATATTTCAGTGTTGTTTGGGACCTAGAAAAGTTGCAAGTGTTCAAACTCGAATGAAAACTCATTCGAGAAAAGTTTAGTTTCTATCGAGTTGGACAAAGTGGTACTCGAGAAAACTCTTAGAGTTTATCGAGTTTCACAACAAAGCTTCTAAGAAAACATTGGGGTTCAATCGAGTTTGATAAGATTGGGACTTAGAAAAATTATAAAGTCATCAAACTCGTTTGAAACATGGCCCGAGAAAACTTATGTTTTATCCGAGTTGGGTCATACTTTTATTCGAGAAAGTTCTAGTTTCATGCGAGTTTCTTCTCAAAGGGACTTGGTAATTTTTAAATTGTTCCAACTCGATTCACAAGTCACTTGAGAAAATTTCAATATATATATCGAGTTGATTCACAAGTCACTCGAGAAAATTTCAATATATATCGAGTTGGTTCACAAGTAAATCGATAAAGTTCAAGGTCAATTCGAGTTTGATGTCACTTCATTCGAGAAACATCAAGAGTCATACGAGTTGGGTCCTTAGGTCATTCGAGTTGGTTTCCTTGTTACCCGAGAAAGTTCATGACTCATTCGAGTTTGTACTTTCTTCAATTGAGTTTGGACCTAAAATTTTCTAAGTGTGGGAATTTTTAAAATTTTCAAAGAAATTTCACATTTTTCAAGAAATTTTTAAAATTTGTGTTTTATTAACATTGGTCTTTTAATAATTGACTTTAGAGTCCTAACAATATTATTTTATTATTATTGTATGGAATCCTGATGCTTTAAACAATAAAACACATATTTTTATTTTAATTTCTTGTTAAATGTTTTATTTTTCTATCTGTAGGATTAAATTTGTTTCCTTGACATTTGTAGCATGTTTTTTTATTTTTACAGGAAACAAATGGTATCCCAAGCCCCCACCCAAAATACCAATTTTTCAGATTCTCATTCATCATCTAACCATACACTGGTCTCTAAACAAGTTAAATCTGAATCCGTCACTAGACCATCACCTTCATCACCAATCCCTGAGACACATCTAGCCAAACCCAAATACTGTTTATCCTTGCTTGATAATAATCATAGATTTGATCCAAATGTCATTATAGAGAGCCATCCTGTAATTGTTGAAATCCTCAAGGGTCATCCTCTGGGATATTTGTTGAAATATAAACCTTCAATTGCTCTAGTATACCTAAATCAATTCTGGCACACCATAAAATTTGTGCTTGCTGACGAGGATCATCATTTCAAAGTCACAATCAATCAGTTTAAATGCAAAATCACCTTAGCCAGACTATGTCATAATCTGTTCCTACCACGACGTACGGACACAATAAGTTTTCCCGAGCTAGCAGATTTTGAAGACTTTGTTTCCGATGATCAATTATGCCATCATCTAATCTTCCTGGGCTACTCCAAACCTCTGCCAAAAAGTTCAAAGTTCCATAGAAACGGATTAAATGGAGAATGGTATACTCTGTTCGGGATCATCAATAGGTGTATAACCTCCAAACATACAAGAATAGACAGAGGAAGTAACCATTGCTTAAGACTCTTTCATGGCATTGCTTTCAACAAGAATTATGACTATGCACTGTGAAGACCACCCCTTACGGGGCAGTTCTCACTAGTCTAGGTCCCACAAATTGCAATACGATATCAATCAAACTAAGATAGAGTAATTAATTGCGGAATATTAAATTACAGTACAAACATATTAAGATTTAAGTTTAATACAGATTAAGTTTTTATATTAAACTTATAAAGGGCACAAGTCTAATCTAATTAATATCATCATATTATCAAAATAAGTCTACCCAGATCACCATAATATCGTCATCCAATTAGTACCAAAATGGGGTCGCTGAGTAGAGGTCTATGAAACTTCTGTCTTGAGCGTGTAAGACCTAAGAACTAGGTCCGGGAGGTGACTTTCCTTTGTCTTTTCCTGTAAAAATATTAATGTAGCAACCGTAAGCAATGCTTAGTGAGTAAATAGATTTTCAAATTAACATGCATGTCAAGCGGATCATCAATCTAGCGTGATATGTCTTGGCTGCCGCTACAGCCCTCATGATTGAGACATAGAAGTCATAGAGTCGGATGATGCTCAGGCCACGCTCACGCTTAAATCGTGGGGATCAGCCACATACTGGGCTAGCTACCAGTAAATCAACGTGGCGGAACATCGGAGGTCATTACCAAGTTCATTTGAACTGGTGAAATAGCCAGGTCTAGAACAATAGACCAATCAAGGCTAATCAAGCTGAATCAATATAACAAGTCTATTCAATGATGAAGCATAAGTAGTCAAGGTCATGATAGCAGTAGTCTCAAAGCAGTATCAGAAATGAATTATAAATGCAATAACATAAGAAATGATGATCAAATAGCTATCATGATCCACTGGGCAACACCCAACCATGGTGTGCACAGGTCACAATCCAGCTGATAATATAAATGTCAAATCAATCTAGCATCAACAATATGTCTCAACCGGAAATTCAAGCATGTTAAATCTGAATATCTATAACTCACAGTGTTGGGTCTTTATCAAACAGATGTAAAAATCTGCCACCTGAGTTATCTCAGGATTTTATCTCAATCTGTTCTCTGTCAAATCAAATCTTTGACCCACTTTATAAATCTTTAAATCTTTGTTCAGAATTTCACTGAACCTGTCCAGAATTATCATAACAATCTTTCGTCAATATCAACTTCTTTTATCTTTAAAATCTTTATTTTATCTGATTCTGATAACTTGTTCATTCATAAATCATTCTTTCAATAATATTCTTTGTTTCATAAATTCTCAAAGGTCTATATATATATATACTCATTTTGCTAATTATATTGTTATTTTATGTGTCGTCCAAACGTTTTATTCATTATATTCTAATTTAAGGAGTGGGTTTCGAATTTAAATACTTAACTTTGAATATGAAGTACCAAATTCGAACCTATATTCGAATATGTATGTAAATTCGAAGGCATCATTTTCGAATATATAATAAATTAAATTACGTAAACTAAAATCAATTCCATGGCTTCTGACTCAAATTCGAATTCTAATATATAATAAATTAAATCATGTATACTATAATCAATTTCATGGTTTCATGGCTTCTGACTCAAATTCGAATTTCACCACATTTCGAATTTAATGCCAACACCTAACTCTTTTCGAATTTATTAGATTCGAATTATGCTTTTCGAATTTAATGGTTAAATTCGAATATATTTCGAATTTAATTCAATTTCGAGTTTGTTCTATGTATTTTCGAGTTTGTTCTTGGCATTCTCGAATTTGTTCATATTTACAGCTTAAAAACATGAGTTTCTAAGGCATAAATCACAAATATGATAAATATTAAGCCTAGGTTCGATTATATTATACTTATTCTTGTTAAAACTTAGCTTTAATCACTCAAGAAATAATAAATTCGAATTTTATTCTCAAAACGAAAATATAAAAGCTAAAGGATTCGATTTTTACCTTGAATTCGTACGAAATCGAACATGTAATAGCAGATTCGTGTAGTATTCTCCGAGATCTTTCTAACGATATATATAACTTGATAATCGGACGGTCGGTTTGGGAGATAATTTAGAGAGAAGGTAGAGAGAGAGTAGAGAGAGAAAGTTAGAGAGAGAGAGTAGAGAGAGAGAATCTGATTTTTTGAATAATAAATCACGTTTATATACTTCATCTAGTTATATTTGCTAGTTAACCCACTTTCATTTTTGTATATTATATCTCTTTTATGTAATTATCTTTAATAATTTATTAATTCATAATATAAATATTTATATAATTTAATTAAATATTTCATAACTTAATTAAATTATAATTCAAATAATGTAATAATATTACATTATCGGTTCGAAAATACTGAATTTACAACTGGTCAAAAGTTAGGTTGTTACAGAATGGGCTCCACCACGCACAAACTTCGTCCCCGAAGTTAGCTATGTTCGAACAGACTGGGATATGTAGCTTTCATGACATCTCTGGATTCCCAAGACTGATGCGAACCTTTGTGGTGTTTCCACTGGACGAGCACCATTTGTATCTCTTTATTCCGAAGCTTTTTGGTCTTCGAGTCCAGAATACGTTCTAGCTCTTCAACCACGCTAAGCTTTTCATCAATCTGCAAGTTAACGTGTGGTATTTGAACTTCTCTTTCATCAGCTAAGCTCTTTCGCAGATGACTAACATGGAATACAGGATGTATTCCCGTTAAATCTACTGGCAATTCAAGACGATAAGACTGATTCCCAATCTTTTCAACGATCTTGAACGGACCAATAAATCTCGGAGCTAGCTTGTTTTGCTTTATGAATCTTACCACATTCTTCATTGGAGATACTTTCAGCATCACCCAATCGTTAACCGCAAAGCTTATTGATCTGTGTCGATTGTCATAATATGACTTCTGCCTGCTTTGAGCTTCGACTATATTCCTTCTAACGAGTTGAATCTTCTCGTGAGTCAACTGTAGAAGAGCAGGACCCGCTATTGGCGATTCGCCTGTTTCGCGCCAACAGGTGGGAGTTCTGCATTTTCTTCCATATAAAGCTTCAAAAGGAGCCATCTTGATAGTTGAATGATAACTGTTGTTGTATGAGAATTCGACCAGAGGCAAATGGTCATCCCAGTTACCACCCAGATCAAGAATGCAGGCACGAAGCGTATCTTCAAGAGTAAGGATAGTACGCTCACTCTGGCCATCTGCATTAGGATGATAAGCAGTACTCATAGAGATCCGAGTACCCATCCCATCTTATAGAGCTTGCCAGAATCTAGATGTGAAACGACTATCACGATCAGATACGATAGATTTCGGCACACCATGTCGAGAAATTACTTCTGTGATATATATTTGTGCCAATCTATCAAGAGAGTATGTTTTTTCATCGGTATGAAGTGAGCTGACTTCGTTAATCGATCCATGACTACCCAGATGGAGTCATGCTGTCTCTTGGTCTTTGGCTGTTTCGTGACAAAATCCATGGTTATATGCTCCCACTTCCACTCAGGAACTGGCAGTGGTTGCATATTCCCGAAGGGCTTCTGATGCTCTGCCTTGACCATCTGACATACTCTGCAGCTTTCAACATATAGACCGATGTCTTTCTTCATTCCTGGCCACCAATAATCAGCTTTCAGATCGAAATACATCTTTGAGCTGCCAGGATGAACAGATAATTTGGACTGATGGGCTTCAGATAGAAGAGTGTTGCGGATAGAGCCATACTTAGGAATCCAGATTCGGTTTCCCTTGAGACAGTGAAGTCCCAAATGGTTCAGAGATAAGAATTGAAGTTGCCCTTTAAGATTTTCAGAATAGAGATTCTCTTCTTTCAGTGCTTCAGCTTGAGCAACTCGGATGTCTTCAATAAGATCAGAAGAGAATATAGCCGGAGTTAGGGCATAGCAGCACTTTTTTGGATAAACTTTTCTACTCAAAGCATCCGCGACAACATTAGCTTTGCCGGGATGATATAGGATCTCGCAATCATAGTCCTTGATAAGCTCCAAGGACCGTCGCTGTTTCATGTTTAGATCCTTTTGAGTAAAGAGATGCTTGAGACTCTTATGATCGGTGTAAAGCTGACACCGAGTCCCATATAGATAATGACGCCAGATCTTCAGAGCAAAGGTAACGGCAGCCAACTCAAGATCATGAGTTGGTGCACTTTTCTCGTAGTCTTTCAATTGCCTTGAAGCGTAGGCAATTACTTTTCCCCTTTGCATTAGAACACATCCTAAGCCAGTACCAGATTCGTCGCTGTAAACGACAAAATCATCGTTGCCCTCTGGTAAGGCTAGGATCGGTGCTTGAATAAGCTTTTGCTTCAGAGTTTCAAATGCCTCTTGCTGTTTATCAGCCCACACGAAAGGTGTATTCTTTCGTGTTAACATCGTAAGTGGCACAACAATCTTTGAGAAAGTCCTTTATAAATCGCCGATATTAACCGGCCAATCCAAGGAAACTTCTTATTTCGGAGGCATTGCGAGGCGTTTGCCATTTTTGAACGGCCTCGACTTTTGACGGATCAACGGAAATACCTTCGCCAGAAACAACATGGCTAAGGAATTGAATCTATAAAAGCAACAAAGTAGAGTTTCAAGTTTTGTTTAATCAAAGAACGCTTAAGGAATAGCTCAAGACAATGTAAAGTTATACCTGTCTGAGCCAGAATTCGCAATTAGAAAATTTTGCATAGAGTCTTTCTTTTCTCAGTAACTCTAGCAATTGCCGCAAATGAATAGCATGACCAGCCTCCGTTTTGGAGTAAATCAGAATATCGTCTACGAATACGATAACTGACTTATCCAGCATCGGTCTGCACACACGCGAGTCATGAGATCCATGAACGCCGCTGGTGCATTTGTTAATCCGAACGGCATCACGAGAAGTTCGTAATGACCGTATCTTGTTCAGAAGGTTGTCTTCGGAATATCCTCATCTCTGACTTTTAATTGATGATACCCAGAACGAAGATCGATTTTCGAGAAGTAGCTGGCTCCTTGTAGCTGATCAAATAGATCATCAATTCTGGGCAGCGGATACTTATTCTTTATTGTGACTTTGTTCAACTCCCGATAATCGATGCACATTCGAAAAGTTCCGTCTTTCTTCTTAACGAATAAGACAGGTGCACCCCACGGAGATGAACTCGGTCGGATAAAACCCTTCTCTAACAGCTCTTGCAACTGTTTTGATATTTCCTGCATTTCTGCAGGTGCAAGTCTATAGGGAGCTTTAGCAATAGGAGCCGCACCAGGAACCAAGTCAATACTGAACTCAACTTGACGTTTCGGTGGCACTCCAGAAATATCGTCAGGGAATACGTCTGGGAACTCACAGACGATTGGGATATCAGATAAAGATTTCTTTTGGGCTTCAGAGTTAGATTCAGATGAGACATAGCATACGTAAGATTCGCGACCCTTAGATAGGTACTTATGCGCTTTTTCAATAGAATTGAAGCAGTGAGCACCTTTTCGCTTTTCGCCTTTGATTTCCAATACTCGGCCGTCTGAAGACTTAATTCTGATAATTCGGCGGTTGCATACGATCGTAGCCTCGTTATTCATTAGCCAGGCCATGCCGATAATGACGTCGAACTCTTTCAACGGAATAGGAATGAGATCAAGGTTGAATACGATGTTATCGACGAGTAGAGTGCAGTTTCGATATACAGAATCAACCATAACATAGTTGTTACTGGCTGTCTCAATATCAAGTACTACGGGAAGCTTTGATGGGGACTTATATAATCTTTGAGCAAAAGATGTTGATATGAAAGAACGACTAGCACCGGAATCGAATAATACGCGAGGGGATTGAGTTAAGCAGGAACGTACCGGTAACTACGTCAGGTGTTTCTTTTGCTTTCTTGGCTGTTATTTGAAAAGCTCGAGTCCTTGCGGTCGGAGTAGCAGCTGAACTCTTCATCGTAGATCCTCCAGCTGACGACTGCGACTGAAATCGTTGCCCGCTACGACACTGATACATGAAGTGTCCTCTTTTCCTGCATTTCGCACATCCGCGTCCTTGCTGTGGGCACTCTTCACTACTATGACCGATTTTATTGCAAGCAAAGCAAGTGACGTCATTTGGGTTACACAGCCCCATGTGTGATTTTCTGCATCTCTTGCAGAATCGTGGCTCGTTTGTCAATGAGTAGGCTTGTGCTTTCGGTTGGGATTGTTGAGATTGCTGGGTCTGAGATTTATTTGGCCTGAAGAATCTGCCGAATCTCTGCTTCTTCGGAGGAGAAGGACATGTTGGGTTCACTGATAGAGCGTAGAGCTGATCACCATACTCCAGATATCCTCTCTCTATTTGTCTTGCCGCTTCGACCATTTCCAAGTAACTCTTATATTTTATTGCGCTCATCGGGTGCCGGTATCTTGGGTTGAGTCCTCCACAGAATCTATTTATCTTCCTTTCTTCAGTAGCTACTTGATACGAGGAGTAGCCGCATAGTCGTGAGAATTCGTGCTCATATTCGTCAGCAGTTTTGTTTCCCTGAGTCAGCTGCATCAGTTGAACCTCCATTTTATCTTGTTGGTCGATCGGACAATATTTTGCGTTGAACATATCTAGGAACTGGTTCCACTCAAAAGTTTGTATAACTTCTTCGCCATAGATACTTCTCTGGGTCTTCCACCATGCACGAGCAGCTCCAACAAATAACGCAGACGCATAGCTCACTTTCTTTGAATCTAAACAGTCAGATATTCTAAAGATCTCTTCGGTATGACTGATCCAATCCATCGCCTGAATTGGATTCACTGTACCCTCAAAGTTCAGGGCACCGCTCGCTTTGAAGTCCTTGAACTTACAGCCTTTAGGCTGCTCGATTTGGGTTTCAGGAGTAGAGTTATCAGAATCAGATGCTTCATTCTGGACTTGCTTATCTTTTCGCTTATTTTTCTTATCATTACGTCGTTTAGCTTCAGCCTCATCTCTGGCCTGAAACTGTTCTTGCAAAATCTTATTCTGTTGTTCTGAGTGTTGGGCTAGTAATTGTTGCATCATTTCAAACATCTGTTGTGGGGTCATGTTGTTGGGAATGTCACCTGATCCTGATCCAGACATCTTAATTGAAAATTAAAATCATTCAACTATCAGTTTATAGACTTAGATCTATGTACCCTTTTTCCGATCCTAATAGTCTGTACATCCTATCTCAGTTCAATCCACCTAAATGATTGATACATATGTATTGCTTCAGTTTGAGACCAAGTATACTCACGTAATACTTGATTCACTCAAACTATGGGCTCTGATACCATCCTGTGAAGACCACCCCTTACGGGGCAGTTCTAACTAGTCTAGGTCCCACAAATTGCAATACGATATCAATCAAACTAAGATAGAGTAATTAATTGCGGAATATTAAATTACAGTACAAACATATTAAGATTTAAGTTTAATACAGATTAAGTTTTTAAATTAAACTTATAAAGGGCACAAGTCTAGTCTAATTAATATCATCATATTATCAAAATAAATCTACCCAGATCACCATAATATCGTCATCCAATTAGTACCAAAATGGGGTCGCTGAGTAGAGGTCTATGAAACTTCTGTCTTGAGCATGTAAGACCTAAGAACTAGGTCCGGCAGGTGACTTTCCTTTGTCTTTTCCTGTAAAAATATTAATGTAGCAACCGTAAGCACTGCTTAGTGAGTAAATAGATTTTCAAATTAACATGCATGTCAAGTGGATCATCAATCTAGCGTGATATGTCTTGGCTGCTGCTACAGCCCTCATGATTGAGACATAGAAGTCATAGAGTCGGATGATGCTCAGGCCACGCTCACGCTTAAATCGTGGGGATCAGCCACATACTGGGCTAGCTACCAGTAAATCAAAGTGGCGGAACATCGGAGGTCATTACCAAGTTAATTTGAACTGGTGAAATAGCCAGGTCTAGAACAATAGACCAATCAAGGCTAATCAAGCTGAATCAATATAACAAGTCTCTTCAATGATGAAGCATAAGTAGTCAAGGTCATGATAGCAGTAGTCACAAAGCAGTATCAAATGAATTATAAATGCAATAACATAAGAAATGATGATCAAATAGCTATCATGATCCACTGGGCAACACCCAACCATGGTGTGCACAGGTCACAATCCAGCTGATAATATAAATGTCAAATCGATCTAGCATCAACAATATGTCTCAACGGCGAATTCAAGCATGTTAAATCTGAATATCTATAACTCACAGTGTTGGGTCTTTATCAAACAGATGTAAAAATCTGCCACCTGAGTTATCTCAGGATTTTATCTCAATCTGTTCTCTGTCAAATCAAATCTTTGACCCACTTTATAAATCTTTAAATCTTTGTTCAGAATTTCACTGAACCTGTCCAGAATTATCATAACAATCTTTCGTCAATATCAACTTCTTTTATCTTTAAAATCTTTATTTTATCTCATTCTGATAACTTGTTCATTCATAAATCATTCTTTCAATAATATTCTTTGTTTCATAAATTCTCAAAGGTCTACATATATATATACTCATTTTGCTAATTATATTGTTATTTTATGTGTCGTCCAAACGTTTTATTCATTATATTCGAATTTAAGGAGTGGGTTTCGAATTTAAATACTTAAGTTCGAATATGAAGTACCAAATTCGAACCTATATTCGAATATGTATGTAAATTCGAATGCATCATTTTCGAATATATAATAAATTAAATTATGTAAACTAAAATCAATTCCATGGCTTCTGACTCAAATTCGAATTTCACCACATTTCGAATTTAATGCCAACACCTAACTCTTTTCGAATTTATTAGATTCGAATTATGCTTTTCGAATTTAATGGTTAAATTCGAATATATTTCGAATTTAATTCAATTTCGAGTTTGTTCTATGTATTTTCGAGTTTGTTCTTGGCATTCTCGAATTTGTTCATATTTACAGCTTTAAAACATGAATTTCTAAGGTATAAATCACAAATATGATAAATATTAAGCCTAGGTTCGATTATATTATACTTATTCTAGTTAAAACTTAGCTTTAATCACTCAAGAAATAATAAATTCGAATTTTATTCTCAAAACGAAAATATAAAAGCTAAAGGATTCGATTTTTACCTTGAATTCGTACGAAATCGAACATGTAATAGCAGATTCGTGTAGTATTCTCCGAGATCTTTCTAACGATATATATAACTTGATAATCGGACGGTCGGTTTAAGAGATAATTTAGAGAGAAGGTAGAGAGAGAGTAGAGAGAGAAAGTTAGAGAGAGAGAGAGTAGAGAGAGAGAATCTGATTTTTTGAATAATAAATCACGTTTATATACTTCATCTAGTTATATTTGCTAGTTAACCCACTTTCATTTTTGTATATTATATCTCTTTTATGTAATTATCTTTAATAATTTATTAATTCATAATATAAATATTTATATAATTTAGTTAAATATTTCATAACTTAATTAAATTATAATTCAAATAATGTAATAATATTACCTTATCGGTTCGAAAATACTGAATTTACAACTGGTCAAAAGTGAGGTTGTTACATGCACAATGCATCTAGGAAGATCTGAAGGAAGTTGTGTTAGCAAACACCACGAACAGAGCTAGGAAATTTGTGCCACTACAAAGATTTATACAAATTTTGATCAGAGGTATTCAGAGGGCTAATGAGAAAATTCCAAAGAGATCCAATGCTCAAAAATGTCTAGATTACGTGATGATGAGCCTTCACGGTGTTCAAGATTCTCCAAATGCTAATGTAATGCCAATACCTGAATCTTTATTCAAAATGCTGATCAAGAGGCTGAAAGTGTTAGACTTTATCGAATAGATCATGCTTCAATAGAAACCTAAGAACTGGGTATTCTTGCCCAAGGAGTTGTAGGTGAGCAGGAACATCAGCAAGGGGCTGATGTTCAGGATAGCCAATCTGAGCCTGAGGGAGCTGTGGAGGAAGTGAGGGGAGGTGAGGGTAGTTCTGATTTGGAACGCACTTCGTCAAATATAGCATAAGGAGGCAATGAGGGAGCTAAGGATGATGATGATGAGGATAATGATGATAATATGGGAGGTGTTGGTATGATTGAAATATCTCAACCTGAAAGTTTATCAGAGATTGATATTGTTGAGATAGCGATACTGAGTGTGAGGGAGATCCCAAACCTAGACAGCTGGGATGTAACCACATCAGCTGTTAGCTCTCATATGGGAGTTAGCATTGAGATAGCCAGTACCCCACTGGCGTCTGCACACCCAACCAGCTACTCACCTTCTTCCCAATAAGAAGGTGTTTCAATTTCTCACCGGGAATTTACACATGATCTATCCTGGAATCTTTTGGATACCATGGATATTGAACAGAGTACACAGCCGCCTGCGTGTACAGTTTCTCATGCACAAGTCATAGCTCCTATACACTTTTGGACACTTGAGTCAACTCCATTTATTGGAGTAAGTGCAGAAAGACTTCGTGTCTCTGCCGGAACAACCACGATCTCTGAAGCATCTGTTGCTCCTTCACTTGAAATGGTTGGAAGTCCTGTCAGAGTAACAACTTTTCCATCTCTGAGCACAGGCCACACAGAAGTTCTTTTTATAAGTTCTACTGTTGTGTCAACTGGAAGTCTAAGTGACCCAGTAGGTAGAAAGTCACCCTTTGTTACTGAAGAAAAACTCAATGAATCTATTAGTGAAGTCACAGCTCAGATGACAAATCAGCATTCAGAAATGATGGCTCAAATGATAAATATTCAAAATGTTGAAAGGAAATTTTGTTGCTGAAGGTGTCAAAGAAAAAGATCCACAAGACTCCATCAATGAGCTGAGAGAATTTTGTTATGATCAATTTGCTGAGATGAGGGAGAAGATGGTTGGATTGGAAAATACAGTTGTTAGTGCTTTAGGATCGTTATCGGAAGGACTACCTACTGTTGAACAGACTTGCAAAGCTCAAGCTTCAGCTCCAAAGAGAAAACATGATAAGCATGATGAAGACTCTGATGATGCTCCTCATGAGGGGGAGAAGAGGAGGAAGATTGCAGAGACTGAAACTGTGTTACCAATGGTCGTATATACTGAAAAAGAGAAAGGAGGGGAAGATGTTGGAGAAGCTGGGAGTTCTAAAGACAAACCTGTAGATGCTCAAAGCGAGCTAGGATTGATTCTATATGAAGATGTTCCAGTTCCTTTAAGTATTCAATCAAATATATACAATTTTGAAGAATATTACGATTCTGACCATGATGAAGAAGGTCAAGTGTTAATGATTGAGGGAACTGAAAAAGAAATAAAGATATCTGATGATGATGATATGTTTGATCTTACTGATATATCTGTAAGAGCTGAAAGGATAGAGGATGAGGAAGAGTTGGTTGAGGAGATTTTGAAAGATGATGTACCAACGCCAACGGTTGAAAAGCCTGCGGTGATGGTTACAATCAAAGAGGAGTTTGATCCTATACCAGTTGAAAATGTGGTGCCTCCAGTAATGAAAGAGCTGAATGAAGTTGAGATTATGGACAAGTTTTTCAATAGTTACATTTTAGCTGATGAATCTCAACGACAACATCATTTAAGGGTTGCAGTTCAAGAGGTAGTTCAAAAGGATATTAATGACATGTTGACTCTACTAAATGAGGATGAAGTTAGTAAGAAAAAGATTAAAGTGTTGGATTTATCAGCAAAACAAAATGCTGAGTACATAAGACGAAGACATAAGCTTCCATTCCTTGAAGATCATTTGGAAAAGAAGATCTTTTGTAAGAAGCAAGCACCGTGTACTTTCTTGAAACTATTCTGAGTTTTAGAGCCAAACATGCCAAATTTAGTGAACTATGCTAGTTTTCTGCAAAACAAAACTCAACGGATTGAAAAAGTTAGAAGTGAATTCAGAATTGTTGATTAGGTGAAGATAGAAAAAGATTGATTTGTGAAAGTGTTTAATCCGACATTCACTGTAATTAGAACCTATGGGAATATTTATGTTTTCACCGAAGAAGATATGTTTAACATGAATTTGGTGGACATAAAAGATCTATTTGATGAGCTGTGCTAGAACAAAAGAGATGAAAACTGTAGATTTTCACTGAAGACTTTGTTTCACTTTATGCACACCAAACTGGTTCTTATGTCTATGCAAGATCTTCAAACCGGTGTTGAGCGACGAATGAGGAAAATAAATATCACAGCGCCAAATCGTTTTATCAGAAACTTGGATAAATTGAAAGAGTATCAAGTGATAATGGTCAAACATCCGGCAGTTGTTTATAAAGATAAAAAGCAAAGAAAGAGAGTCATGCGGAGTGTTGAGCTGAACAAGTATTGTGATGGTACGTTGCAAAAGGTATTGACTGGATTAAAAGGAAAACTTGATGCTGATAAGAAGAGAAAAACAAAGAAGGGTGCTCTAAGTGTGAATGACAGAAAGATGATGGTGGTGTTTATCTCGAAGATTGAATGGAGGTTAATGAACAAAAAGAGTATTCAAAGATTCGAGATGAAGCTTGGACTGAAAGACTGAAGACTGATTATCTTTCATCAAAGGGAGAGATTGTTGGAAACTATTTAGTTGATGAAAATAATAAGTCTAGGGGTCAAATTGTAATTAGTCAATAAATTCATTTGTAAATATAAATAGAAAATAGTGGTATTGTTGATGTACGTTTTGGTACTCATTTGCACGGAATTGTACGGATAATTCAACCTAGGGTTTTGTGCATTCTCTCCTCTTGTATTGTAATTCTTCACAGTGAAATCAAAGCATTCGTTTCGTGGTTTAATCTGATTGTTCTTATTGTTTAAATCTTTTTTTGTGATTGATTGAATTAGAATATCAGTTGTTGCATGCAAAATTGCATGTCCCCATGTTGAACTTGAGAGTTTTACTCTCATTTGTATCGGTCTTGCTATTTATTAGCTGAAATCACTTAATAAAAGATTCAGCAAGACTTTTTTGTGTGGGAACATGAGGGACAGGATGTTCAACACTTATCCCAATAGAAATACAATAATCAATAAATACATGTGAAGTAAATTCACCAGCGTTGTCAAGACGAATTGTCTTGATCGAATAATCTGGAAAGTGTGTAACATTGCTAATTTCGAGGTAATTAATTAATTTCAAGTCATTTAAATTATCAATTCGATTGTTGACATTTAAAATATTGAATCTGCTAGTTTTAAGAAATTGGAAATAATTATAATATATATATATATATATGTAAGCAAATCTCATCATCATGATTTAAAAAAAAAACAATCGTCAGTGCATGAAATGGGGGACCTTTCCAACAAAATTTGTTTTTTTATGCCTACATAAGTCACCATCCCCCACCCATCACCATTTTACACCATCCATCTTCTTTTCAACCTCAAGAACACACACACACACACAAAAACTTAAATCTGGGTTATTTTATTTCAATCTAAAATTTTGAGGCGGGAAACTCAAGAATTGATCAACACCTTCATCAACATCATCACCTTCATCACCATTGTTCTTGAAATTTTTAAGGTATCAATCCAACCCCAATCAATATTTATTTCTGTCATTTTATTTTTTAATTAGTTGAACCATTAAATTGAATATAGAAATGTTTTATGAATATGAAAATGAATGGATAACATCAACTAATATCATCACTTTCTTCATTTCTAAGATTTAAGAGCTTCAAATACTCATTAATTGTGGTTAATGGGTTTTCAAATTTTATTTCGAAAATTTATATAAAACCAATAGAACGGTGATTAGAAATAATATTTAAATGATTCTAGATGATTAATTTGAGATTTGAGGCATAATTGGTGATTTCCAAAATTTTTGGAAATGAGTTTGAGATTAATGGAGGAGTTGAGAAGTATTGATAGGTTGAGATGTTACGAAGGAGTGGCCGAAGTTGGGAGCGACAGTGGTGGCGGCGGCGGCGCACCGATTGGCGGCCGATCGGAGTGCTTTCTTTTCCCCTGTTTTGGCCAGCGAGGCGCTCTACCTCTTCTGGTTCCTATACAAGAGAAAGGGAAGGAATTTGGGTTTAATAGGCCATCTAGTAAGAATTAAAATCAAATGATGTTGGGCTTTAATGTAATTATGGGGCTGCTGAAATTGTAGGTTATTTTAGGGTATTTAAGTTGTTTTGGGCTGGATGTTTTTCTTAGTGGGTTGATTAATAGATTAAGGTTTAAATGTTGGATTTGGGATGCTAATATTATTTAAATGACTGCTAACTTTCTTTTAATTTTGGTTGCTGGACCGAGATGAGGTAAAGAGACTATTTGGGTTTCAATATTTCTTTTTAAATTTTACTTGGGCTCAATTATATAGTTATTTTGGACTACACAATTAAATATTGGGCTACTACATTAATTAGTAGCTTGGGCTACATCACATGTAATTTAGTCTTGGGATATTCTTCAAATTGTAATGTGGAGTTGATGATTAAAAATTTTCTATTGAGTTAGACCTTCTATTATAAATTTAATTAAAACAAGAATACATGTGTATAAATATAAAAGAAATCAAAGATTAATCAATTTTATTTTAAGGATTTTGAGCTTATAGCGATTAAGATGTTATTAAATATGAACATTTTATATTTGTTTATTAATTTAAAAGTATAAATTCTTCGATCTTAATAATCTTACTTAATTTAATAGATAACAGACTTTGTGAGTTAAAGAGTTAATAATATTGATAAATAGGCAATGTACTTTTATATCAGGACTCTAATGATTTGATCGATACGTGTGGTTTCTGATAGTGATCAGCTGATATCGGGTGGTCGCTTGGCGGGTTACAGATTTCAAGCACTGTGAGTAATTGATTTAATTTCATGAATGATCATTTATAATATGTTTGTACTGGTTATTCGTTTCATTTCTTTTACCATGCTTATCAATTTCACTGCCATGTTTCATTTGTTATCTGATATTCTTTTCATCACCATGAGCTGATATATGATAACCCTTTCCCCGGTATGCATGCTGTGTATTTATGTGTTGACTGCATGCCTGTGTGGCTGCATTATTTTATACGCTGTAAGTCGAGAGTGCCGCAAACTGTGTTATTGTGTATGCATTGTTGGGAAGGCCGGATTCTACACAAATTACCTTATTCGTGGTCGTAATGCTGGGAAGGCTAGGTGCTACACATGTTGAATTTGTGTCTGATAACTTGTTCATTCATATTACTGTGTTATTTGTGCTATTAAATCTGTTACTCGCTAGGCGACGATTTACTCCGTTTGTGGGGACAATGTTTCAGGTTTAGCTGATAAGGGAAAAACACCAGCTTCAGAATCTAAAGTTTGAGGACTCATGATATCAGATAGACTTCCACTTATTTATTTAATTATTATCGATCTAGTAATTGGGATGGGTAGAACCCTAGACTTTCTATTTGGTTGTAATAACTAGATATATTATTTTTGCACACTTTGAATGAGGTGGTTTTAGCTTATTTATGTACCGAAATTGAAGTTTGAACTTAGAAAACCTTTATTATATTGCATTTGAGGTTTATGTGTAGAATTTGGTAAACAACGCCACTTTCTAAGGACGGGGCGTTTCAAAGTGTGCTCTCAATCTTATTGGTTGAGCAAGTAATCTCGCTAATGCCAAGTTATGAGTAGATAATAGACACACATGTGACCATCTGGTTGATGCATCGATTAACACCATAAAATATCTAAATGGTCCACAATAACAATGTATCGGCCCACATATATATTCCTTTGTATTCTCTCTAGTAACTTAAAGGATTCAGTCCCAACTTTGGCTAGTGATGGACGAGTGATTAATTCTCTTGAGAGGAAGCATGTGACATTAAATAACCATCAATTACAACACCTAAGATTAATCACATCACATAATACATTAATGATCTAAAACACTTAGTACATTACAGGACATTGGAAATACATAATAAAAAATAATAATAAAAAAATAAAAGTCAAACACCCTACGATTCTACAAGGTTCTGATCAAATTTCTACATACTCAATAATTATTACAACAAACCCAATATTTCAATGTTATCCCCATATATCAGTTACCGATTGAGTAGTAGAGAATCTTCCAATACTTCAATAATTGACCTAGCTAGAAGGTCCAGCAGCGGATTTCCCTTTTCCTGAAAAAATGTAGACAACTGAGGGGTAAGCAAAGCTAAGTGAGTACAGAGATTACACATTCTACAAGTCTTTATGAAGCCATACAAGAGTAACGCTGGTGACACATGCCATATACTCTCTTCGTACACGAAGTATGGAACTGAGCCGTAGCTCCTTTGAGCCAAAGCTCGACATAAACCAACCATCTGAGGCGAATTTATCATCGAGGATGTTACACTGATCATCGGGACCTTGGAGTGATCTGCTCCAGGTCGTATAGCCTTAGTAACACTAGATTAACAGATGCAGCCCGCCAGCCCATCAAGTTGATGCACAACAAAGAAACGGAACATGTAAAAATATGTATACAAGCAACAATGTGCACCAAAATACACGCAAGTTAATAGAATTCCAAACGAATAGAAACAACATGCCTCAGCAGGCAACAACTAACTTAAAACAATTGTAGAATTATGCAATCATAAGTGGGGCGATTTATAACTTCAATTATATTATTTCTCTTCGGAATTTCAACCGGAATCACAAAGTACCCCACTTTATGTTAAACAACACCATAAGGGACCTGTTACATTTCCGTGGAAAATACCATTAATGATTGTTCAATCAAAACCGTTCATCAAGTTTCACAATTTAAAGTGTTACATCTTCGAATTTGCCATCCGGAATTCGTATTTAAAATCCCAAGGTTCGTATTGTTAATAAGTACAAGGAACCCATCATTTAATGTCTTAGTATAATACCAAAGATATTTCAAAATTTTGATTATTAAACCAGAAATTCGGGTCCCGTAAACCAAAACCGAAATTCGCTTGAACTGGGGCCGACTCGCCGAGTCATCCAGCTCGACTCGCCAAGTCGAGGTCCGAATTTCGGATCCTCGGCCTGATTTCGAATATATCCGAGACATAACCCAAAATAGTTTGACCCGAAATTGTCCCATCCGAGTTCGGGTCTCAACACTTAGCTATTTTCCCTGATCTTCAATGTGTTCTTGACGACTCGCCGAGTCGACTTGCAGAAGTGCAGTCGCAACTTACAGGTTTTTATCAAAAATTTTCCAAACTCTATATAAGCACATGCATTCCATACAAATGTTGTATAAACATATATAGGATGTTTCTAAACCATTTTCCCCATCTATAACACCCAGATTCGTCCAGATGTAACCCAAAAATGGTGAAAAACTCAAGAACACAAAAACTCATAAATCTTCAAATTTCTTACCTTTTTGGACGATTCAGCGATCAATTCTTGTTTCTGTAGCTTCTATGACCTTCAATTGATGTTTTCCAACTATAATATCATACATGCAACCGTAAATTCACAGATTCAAAATCCAGATTTTTGCATTTTTTTAGTTCTTTTAAGAACACCTAACTTAGAAATACTTTTCTTACCTTGATCCCAACTTGAATCTTGTTATATCAGTCGTTAATCCATGAATTTTCTCAAACAGATTTTTTTTTCTAGCAGATTATAGAGAGAGAGAGAGAGTTTGAGAGCTTTTGAAGGTGAAAAGATGAAATGAACTCAATAAAAGACTAAGAGTCTTTTATTTCAATAATTTCGGCTATTGACACAAATAGCCCCTCCACTTATCTGTTTCATTAAATCAAGTTTCAATCTTTATTTTATCACCACTAATACTTATAGTTTATCATATTTAATTAATAATTTAAAATTCTAAAATTTTATAATTACTTAAAATAGAAACCAACTTTTAAATTTCAGAATACAAAATTTTCATACATAATCCAACTTGATTACATTAAATTCAAAGTTTAAACTAATTATCATCGATTACAATAATTTAATTCTTAGGATGTTACAGCATGGGCTCCACCACGCTTGAACTTCGTCCTTGAAGTTACTTCGTTTTGAAAAGATGCGGATACTTCTTCAACATGTCAGTCTTCGTTTCCCATGTGTGGTTTGCTCCTTTGTGATGCTTCCAGCGTATAAGCACCATTTCAATCTCTTTGTTCCTTAGCTTCTTCACTTTGGTGTCCAAAACACATTCCGGCTCTTCCACATCAGAGCCTTTCATCAATCTGTAACTCCGTATGATCGGCCCGATCCTCGTTTCCAGTTGTGAAGGACTTCCTAAGAGTCCCCACATGAAACACCAAGTGTATTTTCGATATTTCCTTATGTAATTACAAATGACACAACTGATTCCAAACTTTCCTGTTATTCTAAATGAGCCAACACACCTCGGTGACAGCTTGTCTCTTCTACAAAACGAGTAACACCCCTCATCAGCGATACTTTCAAATATAACTAATCGTTTACCTCAAAGCTGATTGGTTTTGGTCTCTTATCATAATAATACTTTTGTCGATCCTGAGCTATTTACATGTTATGCTTCACCAGTCGTATCTTCTTATATGTCTTCTGTAATAACACATGCTCAGCAATCGGAGTCCCTTCAGTTTCTTTCCAACATGTAGGGGTTCTACATTTCCTTCCGTACAAGGATTTAAACGGTGTATTCATGATTGTGACATGATAACTAGCGTTATAAGAAAATTCAATCAAAGCAAATGATCTTTTTAGTTGGTACTTAAATCCAAAACGCATGATCTCATCATATATTCTAATTATGAGGATAGTACATCCATTTTGACCATCTGACGGTGGTCAATAGACTTCATTCAGAGTTGGGGATGAAACTACAATTCTAATCAGACACAATTGATTCTAGGATACCATGAAGAGAAATAATCTTACTCATACAAATTTGTGCAAGTCCTTCCAGAAAATAACTTTCTCGAGTTGGTATAAAACATACCGAATTAATAAACTTGTCTACAATCCACCAATCGTCATTTCTTGACATACTTATTCTTTATGGTTACTTTGTTCAGCTCAAGATAATCGATGCACATTCTCATTGTGCCATCCTTCTTCTTTACAATTAGTATCGGGGCTCCCCACGGTGAAGAACTCGGTCGAATTAAACTATTATCCAACAACTCTTGAAGTTGTTTCATCATTTCTTGCATTTCGGTATGAGCAAGAGGGTACGGAGAACGAGCTATCGGAGAAGCTCTAGGGTTCAAGTCAATACAAACTTCCACTTGTCTTTCAGGTGGCACACCAGACAAGTCTTCCGGAAACACATCCGGAAATTCAGAAACAACAGACACATTGGCCACAGTTTTCTTTTCACCTTTCACGTAAGTAGCATATGCCAAATAAGACTCACAGCCCTAAGCAACCAGCTTTCGGGCCTTAGCAAGGGTCAACAGACACAAAACCCCACTTATCCTATCCTTGTATATGCAAATCTCTCGCCCCTCCTGTGTACTTATCTTTATCATTCTTTTCTTGTGTACTATGTGGGCCTCATTCTCAATCAACCAGTCCTTCTTGATTATTACATCAAATTCACCAAATTCTATTGGAATTAAATCAAGATTACTCACACCATCTGTACCTTTATCAAAACCTTTTTCTTAAAGTTTAACTCTTCATGACAATTTCTTAGGTATCCATGTTTGATTGTGATTCTTGCTATTTTATTATCTTCCATTAATCCAAGTTTCATATTATATCCATTCAACTTCTAAAGCTCATTATGACATTTCTTTTTGAATTCAGTACTTTAAACACATGATAATCAAAATTATCATTATCGGTGTTTCCATACCTTACTTCATTAAGTTTCTAAGTATAAAAGCTACTGTTCTTGATCATCCAAAAATCAAATTTTCATCTTATTAACACATAACTATTGGAGTGACACAATAATGCAGTTTTCATTCTTCTCATAAATTGTATCCTTTCAGTCAGTCATACACATTACGTGAAATACTTTATGTTCATAGTCTGAAGGCTCTGGTTATATTACTGCACCAATCCTAAGTTATGGTAACTCAAAACCTCCTTAGAATCTTGACCATGATATTAGGTTTCCTTTGCTTTATAATTATAATTCATCAGTACCCAGAGTCCTTTTAAACTTTTTATAATGGATCAAATCACCATATCATTAAGTATATTACCCTCATGAAGTGTTATATCCCCCTTTCAATTAATTATAACTCGTATACGTTTCCTACTTCATACCTCGCATTAAAATGTGTCTTACATGTATTCTCGTACCCTCGTTTGCTTTCTCAATAATGCTTTTGAATTACTTTCTTATATGTACAATTTATACCTACCAATATTGAAACAATCTCTTCGAATCCAATTACATCATAATTCTCAAGAGCATATTATATTTTGTTGTTCTTTAACTACAACCTTCTAAATTAAAACTAAAATAATCATCTCAATTAACCATACAATTTCTTTTTAATAAAAGTTAATGCTACTTGTTTTACAATAACCAAGGCTAATTGTCGTCGGTCCCTCCAACATATCATTTATGATATTAATACAATTTGTTCCGTTTCTATAATCTATCATGTCAAATTTAAACTTTAACACAACTTCTATAATCATTTATAAATCTCAAGATATCTATAGTATCTTTTCCAATTCAAAGTTTCAGAATTCACCTTGGCTATTCATCTAATGCCCGTTTATATACTCGATTATTTTCATTCACAAACATAATTATACTTATATTAGTAATAGAATTTAATATTACTCAAAATCATGTTAACTTCAAAATCATATAACTTCAATAAAGGTAATACCTGTAGAAACTTTAGAGTACTCTTCTAGTTCCTCAATCAAGGTTTAAAAGTCATAACAGTAGTCTTTGGGATCTCATCTCCTTTGTTGAACTTTTATTGTTAATTTTATCATGCGATGTTAGAGCATGCTAATTCATTGGTGGCAGTCTGCAAACTCTGCTAAAATGGCCCACTTTTCCACATTTATAACAAGCATCAGCCTTCCTTGAACATTCATCATCCTCATGTCCCAATTGGTTGCAACATCGACAATGTATTTTATAAAGATTACACTTTCCACTGTGTCTTTCACCACATATTTTACATCTATTATGTTTATTTGTCCTTGATATTGAATACGGTCCATTATGTTCATATCCTCCATAATGTGTGATCCTTCTGATAACTCTTTCTTCATGATCAACATGAGGTACAATATCAGGCTCACCATATTGCCGACAAAACAACAATTTGAATTGTTCCCAAATAAATGAAGTAATCAACTCGGATCCTAACTCTTTTTCCCAATAATTCCACCACTTTTTGGCTTGTCCAGTCAATTGATCTTTAGCCGAATATAATTTATACTCATCCTTTCAATTCACCTCCGTAAAAATCCTTTCTATAATTGCAATCCATTCTTTCGATTTCCTAATTCTCAAAGATCCAGAAAATGTTGGTGGTTACAAGTCCTTGAATGATTTAGTTATATGGTCCATATAATTTCCATCGATTCTGGTTTCATACTCAATCTTTTGCTTTCCTTTGCCACTATGTTCCGCTTTATTTCCAAAATATATATTAATCACAATTGATATTCCTTCATGTTCCCTCTTTTCTTTTCTTTTGGCTTCCGTTCTTTTAGCTTTGGCCTCATCTCGAGCCCGAAATTGCTCCCGAATCATTTTGTTTTATTCTGCCATCATTGATAGCATCATTTCTCTCGTCTCTTGTGGTGTTATTCCTTCTCCAGACATATTCTGAAATTTAAACATATAACTTGTTTAGCAATCGTGTCATTTATTGAAATACACCACTAGTTGTCGCGTATGAAAGTCAATTTCTTATAATCACTAGATCATATTCTATCTTAGTACAGATCATCACTTATAATCACTAACATGTCACCACCTATGTTTGAGACCAAGACCTCCCGGACACTTGAATCTCAAACTACTACTCTGATACCATTCGCTGTGACACCCATGTCACAATAACCATCAATTACAACACCCAGGAATAATCACATCACATAATACATCAATGATCTGAAACACTTACTACATCACAGGAAATTGAAAATACATAACAATAATAATAACAATAATAATAATAATAATAATAAGTCTAACACCCTACGGTGCTACAAGGTTCCGATAGAATTTCTTCATACTCAATAATTATTAAAACAAACCCAATATTTCAATCTTATCCCCATGTATCAGTTATTGGTTGAGTAGTAGAGAATCTTCCTATACTTCAATAATTGACCTAGCTAGAAGGTCCAGCAGCGGATTTCCCTTTTCCTGGAAAATGTAGACAACTGAGGGGTAAGCAAAGCTTAGTGAGTACAGAGATTACACATTTTTACAAGTCTTTATGCAAACACACAAGAGTAACGCCGGCGACACATGTCGTATACTCTCTTTGTACACGAAGTACGGAACTGAGCCGCAACTCCTTCGAGCCAAAGCTCGGCATAAACCAATCATCTGAGGTGAATTTATCATCGAGGATGTTACATTGCTCCTCGGGACCTTGGAGTATTCTGCTCCAGGTCGTATGGCCTCAGTAACACCATATTAACAGATGCAGCCCGCAAGCCCATCAAGTTGATGCACAACAAAGAAACGGAACATGTAAAAACATGTATACAAGCAACAATGTGCACCAAAATACACGCAAGTTAGTAGAATGCCAAACGAATGGAAACAACATTCCTCAGCAGGCAACAGCTAACATAAAACAATTGTAGACATATGCAATCATAAGTACTCACAGTGGGTGCGATTTATAACTTCAGTTATGTTATTTCTCTTTGGAATTTCAACCGGAATCAGAAAATACACCATTGTGTGTTAAACAACACCACAAGGGACCTGTTACATTTCCATGTAAATATACCATTAATGTATGTTCAATCAAAACGTTCATCAAGTTTCACAATTTAAATTGTTGCATCTTCAAATTTGCCATTCGGAATTCATACTTAAAATCCTAAGGTTCGTATTGTTAATAAGCAAGGTTATCAAAATCGCGATTTAAATCGTAGGATCGTACGATCGTACGATCCTACAAGTGGATTTCGATCAGGATCGCTAGTAGGATCGATTTTTGGTGGGATCGTAAGCAAGATCGTAGGATCGTTAGTAAGATCGTACGATGATCCGATCCTACATACAGTTTGTTTTATTAGGATCGTTAGTAAGATCGTAAGATCGTAGGATCGTTAGGCCCCACCATCTAGCCGCATATTTTTTGATTAGAAGGTACCAATATAGTTATGCTCATGACTGTGATTCTTGTTTCATCAAAGGGGCACTATATACATGCCTTGAAAGAATGGGTAGGAAATAACTCTATTTTGTTTATGATACAATACTGTGAAATATAATATTTAATTTCGGTAGGATCTTACGATCCCGATCCGATCCTACGATCCCGATCTTGCAATGACAAAAACAATCCTAGGTAAGATCTCGATCTTGACGACCTTGTTAATAAGTACAAGGAACCCATCATTAAATGCCTTAGTATAATACCAAAGATATCTCAATAGTTTGATTATTAAACCAGAAATTCGGCTCCCTTAAACCAGAACCGAAATTCGCTTGAACTAGGGTCGACTCGCCGAGTCGTTCAGCTCGACTCGCCGAGTCGAGGTCCGAATTTCAGATCCTCGGCCGATTTTTGAATATATCCAAGACGTAACCTAAAATAGCTTGACCAGAAATTTACTCATCCGAGTTCGGGTCTCAACACTTAGCAATTTTCCTGATCTTCAATGTGTTCTTGGCGACTCGCCGAGTCACTTTAACCGACTTTTGTTAATAAAAATAATTAAATTGTGTTCTTGGCCACTCGCCTAGTCACATTAACTAATGTGTTTAGTTAATTAAATTGTTGCATACTGATCTTAGAAGTGACCGAAAGTACCGAGCTTAAATTATAAGCTTACTGATCTCGTTAAGTCGATCTCGTTAAGTCCTTTAATTAAAGCTGGGTTGTGATTATCAAGGGCATGACCTCGAATTGATATAGCAATGAGTTTATATATATGTGTTGTAGTGGTAACTTATGGATGCTTGAAGGGTGGTCATTTTGTAAAACTTAAATTGTGTTGTAAATTTGTGTATCTCATGACGATTGTGGTGGTGCTTGTTTGTAAATATTGGTTTGTAAAATAATAAGGTAAGGTGTTACACATATTATATATAATCGTGAATAAATAATCGAATATTATATAACCGTAAAAAATAATCAAAATATATTTTAACAAAAAATTATAGGGTTATGAAAAATAAAAATTGTAAATATATATATATTAAATAAAATTTAAAAAATAGTCACTGAAGATAATAATAATATAATCAAATAAACTTTAAATAAATAAATAATAACAGAAAATTAAAAATTAAAATTTATTATAAATTTTACAACAAATATTGAAACATAAATTGAGTTTATTTTGGTATTTATG
Organism: Centrapalus pauciflorus; assembly: GCA_020465985.1. Lineage (NCBI taxonomy): Eukaryota > Viridiplantae > Streptophyta > Magnoliopsida > Asterales > Asteraceae > Centrapalus > Centrapalus pauciflorus. Next base: position 125,888 of record JAANYP010000258.1, read on the forward strand.
AAATTTTAACAAAACATATAAAAGAAAAATAAATTAGGTTTTAATTTGACATGTTACTGTTATTGATAAAATATAAAAAGATGTTATTGTTTTTGATAACTAAAAAATTGTTGGTGATCTGCTAAACAGGTTTGCAGGTCACTAGTTACTATTATTGATATAAAAAATAATAAGTTCTTACTATAAATGATTAAAATATAAAAGTCAATGTTATTAATGATTAAAAATAAATAATGTTACTATTAACGATAAAAATGACAAAAGTTGTTACTATCCAATAACTTTGGTAAAATCATCTAACAATAAAATACAGTTATACATTGGCCTTCGTTACTATTCCATAACTTTCTACTGATAAATTTTTCTACCAATAAATATTATAAAACCTAAAATAACAATTAACAATTAGTCTTTAACAATTAAAGAGTAAGAATAAACTAACTAAATACAAACTTTCAAGTCTTAAATTTCAATAATTCAATTAAGGAGTTACCTAATTAACTAAAGTCATTAGACATGAACTTTCAAGATTAGCTTTCATTAAAGAGTAAACTGGACTAATTTAATTGTTTAACTAAAGACATGAACATAAAGTTTCAATATTCAATGAATTATATATAGAGTAAACTAAAGATTATTGATTCTAGTCATGCAACAATCAACACAAAATCATAATTCGTAATTACATAATTAATTAAACCTTGTATTCAATTATTCAAGTAACACTAATTAATTAAACCCTAGATTCAAAAATTAAAACAAATAAGAAATACCGAAAGGTGAAGTCGTGAAGAGCTCCAATTTTTTATTTTCTGCTTCACTGAATCACCTTTGCCCCATGTTGTCTGCTTTGCTCAATCGCCACTGTCACTGCTCCCTCTTTCTCTTCTCTTTTCCGAGTCGTCCAAAACTTCTCTTCATGTTTTAGGTTTTAGTTTTTTTTTGACAACTGGTATTATCATTGGGAGAGATAGGAAATTAATTTAGACTAAAATTATCATTGAATTTTGGTTTTAATTTGGGCTTAACTTACTTAGTTTTATTTATTGTTTTATTTTTATTACTTATTTAGTTATTTAGGCATTCACCATTTAATTTTTCTTTTCATTTAAGGTAAGAAAACTTTAATCAAGTTGCACACTTACATTTTTTTACTAGCATGAGTCGAACAATTAACTTTTTGCCGGTTGCACACGTAAAATTTCAAAAATTACTCTATGAATGATGTTATTGAAAAAGGGACTTGTTACATGTGCTACACCCTCTTTCCCACATAGGTCTGTCGTTGCACGTGGCACAATATTACATAATATTATTATAATAACCTTTATATAAGTTATACACAAAAAATGAATATTTAAAAACTCTAAATATTATATTCTAAGTCACGGTTAAATCATACCCGCAATATATAAAAGGTCAGTAATAAGCACCTATTGGTTCTCAAGCATGTATAGGTATCTCCTACTCTCAGGCAGCAAGCTAACTATCTTTCTTTTAACCATGGTGCACATTCGAAACAACACACGCAAGCTAATCGCTTGCGAAAATGAAAAATAAAGGGTTAGACATACAAATTAAAACACTAAAATAGTTCGCAATATTTTCATAATAGTCCAACCTTGCCCAATAACTTGTTTATGAAATAATATTGCTGCTATTATATTATCCCAACGTATTACAAAACCAAGATATATGCAAGTTTAGGGTCAGTCAGACCCGCTCTTATAGGAATGACCCAGGTAGTAGAATAATCTTAACAACACTTGTAGGGTAACCCACACATGCTAACAAACCACATTGAGTAGTAGTTAACAATATAAAGCGTGAGGAGCGACACAACGTTAATGCACGTTCCATATATGGCATCATTATCCTTACATCGATCACAACAACCAAAAATCTCTTAGAATAATAATAAGAACACGTTAAAACAATTAATAAAAAATGTACATGATAACCAAATCCTACGTTTCCCAATCCCCAATAAATCCCTACAATCCAACAAGTTATAAACAATGAAATCAAGTATGAAATGCAAATGCATCTCATCTGCATTTAATTGCACGCAACTCCCAAGATCAATACTAAGCAATTGCCATGCTAATAAATAACTTAAGCTTATCACAAATCACACTTTACATAGATAAAAATAAAAAAAAATGTTACACATTATTTACATGCTAATGTACTAAAAAGGTACACGTCTATTTGTCACATCAGAGTTTTAAAAGTACAAGCTTCTATCCAACCATACACAATTTACAAGTACAATACCAATTAAAGAGCAGTGGTCTAGATCCTCCCGATTCAAAGCCTGAACGTAAGTAGAAGGTCCCACTATACTCTTGTCTTTGCCTGAAAATGATAAGTCAATGAGGGTAAGCTAATTGCTTAGTGAGTGAACAGATAATACAATTTACATGCATTTATGGGCGCGGTGTGTTGCTTGCCATGCTTTGTTATTGTAATATAAGAGACTGGTAAATATGCTGCTAAGACGCGTGATTTTCTAAACAATAAAAACTTCTGTCGCTTTTGAGACATAAAGCAATAAAAATAGGATGATGATAACACTACGCACACACATTTTGTGAGGATTGTGGCTGGTATAGCTACCAGTAAGCAACATGGGTATTCTTGGAGTGCTATGCTGCTATAGTGCTCGATATCAAGTAAATGTCCACTTTATATAACTTATTAGAGTGCTATCCAATATTGTACAATAATGTTTGGTGCTTAGTTTTCAATAAAGGCTAAATTATGCTAAGTATGTTGAATTAATGGACATGGTTGTATGCTAAGCTTTAGCTGATCGACTAATTATGTCGTGCAACTCATTTAAGCTATTTATATTTAAAGGAATGAAGATGGTATGATGATCTTTAGCTAATCAACAAATCTTGTCATGCAGCTTGTTTAAGTTTCTTATATTTAAAAGAATGCCAATGAAATTTACGCTGCAAATGAAGTCTCAAATTACCTAAAATGCAATAAAAGTAATATCTACCACTCACAGTGATTGTTATGCTTGATAATGCTCGTGATGCTGTGCAAAAATGTTGTGGTGCAGACTCAAGTGTGTGAACTCTGGCTGCTTAAGTTGCTACTAGCTTAATTTTGCTTTAACTCTGTTTGACATTGCAGATTATTTATCTATAAGGCACAATTATATATGTTGCTAAAATACGTTGCATGTATATGCATTTCAAGCTAACTTCGGAACTTTGCTTAAGTTTAGATGATATATCGGAACTTCTGATGCTGGAGAACTTCAGATCTTAGGAACCGAACTTCGAATGAATCTTGCAAACTTAAGACATTTTAGCCATTTTGGTCTTTGTTTCATTCTGCATGTATTTTCAAATTTAAAAGCAAACTTCGGACCCAGGGTCCGAACTTTGGTAAATTTTGGATGTATGATACGAACTTCAGATGCTAAAAAATAAACTTCGGATGAAATGTTCCAAACTTCCGATGAAATGTTTCAAAATTCGGATCATGTTAAAACATGTTAATTATATAAAGGATGTTACATAACATGTATTTGGTATATAAAACTTTATGTCCCAAGATACATTAATCCATGATTTGTCCCACTTCTTTTTTGATGTTAGAAAAGTATTTAGAATCATGTGGAGATTTATGAATATTATGAAACTTTTAATTTTATCGTAATTCCATAAAGTACTATGTATTAATTAATGTTAATTACACTAAATACACGATGTTTCAATAATGCTATAAAGAAATTCGCCAGGTTTATAATTAAAACACTCATATTCTCATAACATATTAGTGTATGATGTGTCAAGATGACATCACTACTGCATCATGACTGATTTCATAAAACACGTGAGGGTCACACCGATGAGCACAACTGAGCGATTGCAATCAAACGAAATTATAAATGATGTTGGACATTATTTATGACACGAAATGATTATTGAGACTGAATTAATTACTGAGTGATTAATTATCAATATCTCAAAGTACGAAGATTAAAAGTGCAATATTAGATATTGTAGTGATTTAATTGTTACTGAATGATAATCAAACAATTATCTAATCTTTTATGTATTATTATATATTAAATAAAGATGTATTTATTTGAATAGGTATTATCATCTAACTATTGGATAATGAGATGGATTTTATAGATAAATAAATAGAGATAGTTATAAACAAATATCTAGTTATTTATATATGGGATAATTGCGTAAAAAACCTTAAAGTTGGACCATTTTTGTGATTAAAACCCCTAACCATTTTTTGTTGCACAAAAAACCTTAAACCGGTAAAATATTTTGAAATTAGGACTTGACCGGTTATAATAGGTTGCTATGCTTACATGTCACACACGTGGCGTCCACATGGCAAACCCGACTTACGTGGCGCCTACGTGGCACTATATGTATAATTCATTAAACTGAATTTTTGCATTAAAAACCCCGAAATTTGTGACTTTTTCGATTAAAACCCTTAACTATATTTTTCTCACCTCTAACCAACAATAATATTTACATTTTCTCTTTTTCTCTACCTCCCGCAACTCCGATTACTCTATCTCCTCTTTATGTTCAGTGTTGTTTATTTTATGTATGTTCAATTAACTTTTCCCGTTTAATCTTGAATTTTAACTTCAATTGTGCCGATGGAATCGATTTCATTTTGTGTTCACGAGTTGCATTTTTAGGTTCAGCTTTATGTTCAATTTCATTTATGTATATTCCATTTTAGCATCTGAATATGATCAACCAGAGCAGTGAGATTAGCTAGCCTAGAGGGTGGAGGTTTCATTGGGAAACGAATTCTTTGTTTGATAAATAAAAGTTTAATAAATATCCATGTCATTAAATGCAATAAGTGAATACTCATTTTTAATTATCTTTGTTGGTTGGAGGTTTTTTATCAAATTAAAAATGATTTGGGGTCTTAATTGAAAAAACTAAACAAGTTGGAGGTTTTTTACGCAAAAATCTATTTAAAAGTTTTACACGTCATCAAATTGCAACCGGCTAAATCGGTTACAAGTCAGATTATTTAAAAAAAGGCCAAATTTACAAAGTTTTCACCAGTTGGAGGTTTTTTGTGCAATGAAAAATGGTTGAGGGTTTTAATCGCAAAAATGGTCCAACTTAAAGGTTTTTTGCGCAATTTCCCCTTTATATATTAATTGATAATATTTAAAAGATGAATGTTATTTAATGGATATACAATTATAAATATAATTATAAGGTTCAAATAATAAATATAATTATTAAGATATTTTATATTATTATATTAAACTTTAACTGAATCAAAACTCTTAGGTGGTGTTTGGTTCACTGGAATCTGAGGGAATTGGAGGGGAAAGAAATCTAATTCCAGTCAATTCATGTGTTTGGATCACCATAAAAAGGAATTTGGATTCCATCAAAACTGAAAATTTTCAATGAATGAAGGAAAATAGCATTCCTTCACGCTATGGATGGAATTTAGTTCCTTTTAAAAACAGAATGTGGTTGATTACAAAAATACCCCTTACGTGTAACACACTACACTACACCATGCCCTGCCTTACCCCACTCACCCACCCTACCTACCTACCCACTCTACCACATCCTACCCTACCCCATCCCACCTACCCAAACCCTACTTATGCTATCCAACCTATTCTTACCTACTACCCACGTACCCATCCCTCATCCATCATACATTACCCATCCCACCCAACCTACCTAACCCTACCCTGCATACGCTATCCAACCTACTCTTATCTACTACCCACCCTACCTACCCCTACCCTCATCCACCCCACCCCATGCCACCCACCTTACCCATCATTTTATTCCTACCTTAGAGACTTATCCACCTCTACCCACCCATCCATCCATACCTACTCACCCTACCCTACCCTACCCTAGCCAATCCTACCCACCTACCCCTACCATAACTACGCTATCCAACCTACTCTTACCAACTACCCACCATACCTAACTCTAGCCACCTACCCATCCCTCATCCATCATACATTACCGATCCCACCCCACCTAACCCACATACCCCTACCCTACCTACGCTATCCAACTTACTCTTACCTACTACCCACCATACCTACCCCTACCCACCCACCCACCCATCCCTCACCCACCTCACCCACCCAACCCTATCCATCTCATCCTATTCCTACCTTAGAGACTTTTCCACCTCTACCCACTCATCCCATCCTACCCTTTCCAACTAATTATAAAATTGGATTCAAGTTTCATTTTTAGCCAACCAAACATGATTTAGATTCCAATTCCAATTCCTTGCAGTATCGAATTCCTTAACAGATTCAAATTCCTTTTAAAAAATTCAACGAATCAAACGCCACCTTAATCTCTATATATGTATGTTTGTATGTACGTACATGCATGTACGTATGTATCTACGACCATAAATTCAATGCGTACATACAAACACACGAACACAATTTGTGTGTGTGTTGTGTACTCATGGCCAAAAAGAAACCAACACATAAATCTGTGTGTGTTTAAATGGTTTTCCTCGTTATTTGTGTGTTTGATTGCGTACCTGGTGCCGCTCGATCGTGTTATCATCGATTGATATGGAAAACTCTCATTCATGTATTTTTGTCATCAATTGCAAAGGTACACTTTTTAAAGCTTTCGTGTTACTTATATTATGTTTGTTTGATGATCCTTGTATGGAGTTCGTAAAATTTTAAAAAACTTCCGTTGTTTTTAATCAATTAAAGTTTATGTTTTTTTTGAAAAACCGTTACGAATTCCCAACAGTGGTATAAGAGTCACCTCAAGTAACATAATGATAGTATATTTTTTTCATGTATTTATCTCCGATATTCTTAAAGATTCATGTTTTAATAAATTAAAAGTGTTTAAACGATCGAAATCGTCAATTAAATGTTTAAGGTTTGATTCGGCTTGAAGAAAGTGAACCAAAGGGTTTGGAAACCCCATGGTGATTCTCAACCAGACTAGAGTTCTTTGGAGCTTAGGTTTCTGAAACTTTAGTTCGTTAGATTTGGTTGATTTTTAAAATTTTAAAATGTTTAATTAATTAAAGTCAAGAATTAAACATTTCGGTTCATGAAATCAAGCCTTGAGATTTCGTCAATGGATTGAGATCCGTGACCTCTCAGCTGTGATGTGGTAACCAAAGCCATGGATGGTTTATTCCGTCGTATTGTGTGATTCAAGGTTAAACTTAAACGATTAATTTAAATTTGTTAAAATTGAATTGATACATCAAAAGTGTTTGATTATTAAAATCTAAATATTTGTGACAAAAATATATGTATATATGCTTTGGTTTATAAAATTAAAGTGAGAGACTTTATTAGTTTTATAAAGTTCACAAATTGATTTATAAATTATTCGCTTTGATAATTAAATGGTTATTCGAAATTGGGAAATCGAAATAATCAAAGATGTTGGTTATTTGCCTTGATTAAAGGGTTTTATACCCTAATTCTTTTGACTCATATGGGTTATTGAAACTGAGTTGAGTCGGTTAACACAGTTGGTTCATGTTCCTTTTCTAGTAATTCATTGTTTTAAATTAAAAAATCTTTTAATTAAATGGTAAGTTTTAATTAGTCAGGATTGACTAATATTTTGGTTTGAGAATTATCTCGATCAAAACGATTTGATCGGTAACTTGAAATATAATCTAATGAATTTATCAACATATGATAAAATTAACTGGTTTTTCGAATTGTTTTTAAGATTATCAACTTTCTTAAATCTTTTAAAAGATATATTTTATTGTTAAAATTTTTTATTTGGAAAATTGACATTTTAAATTAAAGTTATTTAACCTTTGAAAGGTGTGGCAATTAAATAATTATTAGATGATAATTGTTTAAAGAAGTTTAAATCATTTATCAATATTAATTTGGAAATAATAACTATGTTTATTAAATGTGGTTTAATAAAAAAGTTTCTTAAAATAAATATTTTTAAGTTTTAAAAGTGTTTGAATTATTAATTGAATATTTTAATAAAATATTAGTTATAAATCCAAAGATCATGCAAATATGGAATTAAATATATTTTGGGAAAAAGTTTCTAATTTTGAAAAGTGTTCCTAAATTTCGAGTTTATATTTGTGACATAGCCGATCCTTAAGACCCCTTATTTTCATGATATTTTAATCTTAATGTTTGCTATTTTATTATCGGTTATTATTGGGAAGACCTACGTGACATTTAAATTTTGCTTTTATGATGTAACATGTAATAGGTTAAAAATTAGGCAAATGTATTTAGATTAAGGTTATATAAATTCTTCGCGAAAATATCAATCAAGAAAGGAGGTTAATAATGAAGAACGCTTGGAGACATCATTGGATGATGAGACTAGTGGGAGCTGAAAGAGTTCATCTTCTTGTCTTGTGTGTTGATTGTCCCTTAGGTTTTTTCCCTATTGGTTTGTCCATATGGCTCTCGGAAACCAGTTTAGTTTCAGCAAGACTATATCACCCCATGGTTGTGTGTTTTTATTACTTTACGCTTTATATATATCAACGTGGTTGTTGTGACAAAGTAGATAAATAAAAGAAATCAAAACTTTAATCAATTTTGATGAAAAATTATAGAATTCAAAAGCAATTGAAAATTTAATTATATTGTCAAGTTTTAAAATGACGTTATATGACATTCGTTTTTCAAATAAAAGAATATTTATTTTAAAATGTCATATGATCAAAGAGCTCAAAGATTTATAGTTAACTACCTTATCTAAACAAAAATGGATCGACGATGTTCTAGTTAACTACCTTATCTAAACAAAAGTGAATTATCTTTAGGGTTAATATTGAAAAAACCCTACGAACGTTCATGAATTTATCGATTAAGTCACTATATTTTTTTTTCGAGTGTTTAAGTCCCTAGAAAAATTTTGTCTTATTCAAAACTATATATTTGACCTGCTTAGCAGGTCACTAACCGGTAAACAGTACAGTGACCTAAACAAGTAAAAAGAAAGTCCAGTGACTTAATCTTGAAAATTGGAAAAAAAGTTGGTTTTTTAACAATAAATTATTCGAGGAACTAATTGTTTTACCTGTTAAGCACGTAGCAAATTAAAAATACATAGATTTGAATAAGACAAACTTTGTTTAGAGACTTTAATACTCGGAAAAAAAAAGTTCTGTGACTTAATCGATAATTACATGAAAGCCCGTTGGGTTTTTTCAATATTAACCCTTATGTTTATTATTAAACTACCAAACTTTTAACATAAATATCAGTTGCTTTCGAATTACCAAATTAAAATATAACCTCAACGTCAACTAATGTTCACAATCACTATTTACTAAAGATAATAAAATAGCTAAAATAAGTCTAGGTCCTCAATTGTTGGTTATGCTCTGCACACTTCCCAACTTCAACCCTGAGTACCTGCCAGAAGAAAGAACCCAACATGAGCCAAACACCCAGTACAGAGATTGAATACAAGTGCAACGTATAGGAATTTCAATGACAAAGGATTGTTTTGAAATTAGATTTCTTAAAAAATAATATCCACCTCAACACCAGATTATCAAGAAAATAAAGACTGAATCAACGAATGACTGGGTTATGTTTATCGAGCGTCTTAACGAAATGTGTAATAATCAATATCATACGAAAGGCTAAACTAAGTGCCACCACCCCTGTGCATCTGGTTCGAAAGGAGTGTATGACAATACACTACTCTTTCACGAAACACATAATAGCCTAGGATGCATCCATACACCCCCTATAAAATCAAAAGCTCATTCCCGAGCTAGCATAATCTCAATCAATCAATCATAATGAATCGTAATCTCAAACGAAAGGGAGACGTCGTAAACGATCACACTGTTACGGATTTGTCATGCCATTTGTGCCGCAATGACATGCTTGTGGTACCTCCACAGGTAGTTCACTCGGTAATCCTATCTCCTGTCTAGGGTTCAAGCATAACAAAAAGGACCGAATAAATATCTCAAAGTATAATAATTATTTTAACACAAAAAGGGGGCCACATTTCACAATGCAATATCAACTTCCATAAAAGCCATGAATATAACTGAGTTCAAATTACATTTTTCAGGAAAGCTTTACGAGCGTTTAAAAACGATGTTTGCTTTTGGTAAGGAAACTGACACGAGATACAAAAATTCGACTGTCAAATATTAGCATACAAATCACACATTGAACAACTCAATAGTAACGTTGAATGAAGTATGAAATCCGTACCTTAAAAGCACCTTAGCAAAACTAGAAGATAATCTGAATCCCCAACGTATCGTATCAATCTGTGACAACCTTGCCACATAAACCACCATTACATTTAACCCAGGATTAAACACCACATAATTTGATACATAATTATCTGAATGCTTAAACAAGTGCGGAAGCAATAAAATACATAAATACAGTAAAAGTTTTAAACACCCTACGATGCAACAGGGTTCCAATCTAAAGCTACAACTCAACACATTATTACAACATCCCAAATATTACAATATTGGTCCCTCATTTCAATTACCGATTGAGTAGTATGATCTTCAAAGACTTCATATAATGTTCTAACTAGAAGGTCCCACAACGGATTTTCCTTTTACTGTAAAAATTGAACAACTGAGGGGTAAGCAAATCTTAGTGAATACACAGATTTACACATTCTACATATCTTTATGAAGCCACCCAAGAGTAACACAGTCGACGCACGCCGTATACTCTCTACGTACACAAAGTACAGAGCAAGAGCCGCAGCTCCATCGAGCCAAAGCTCGACATTAAACCAACCATCTGAGACAAACATAACATCGGGGATGACCTACTACCTATCAAGACCTTGGAGGGATCAATTCCAATTCATAATGCATAGTAACATCAAAATACAGATGCGACCCGCCGGTCCATCGAAAGATGCACAATAAAGAAATGGACATGCAACAAGCAACAATGTGCATCTATGTCTATGCAAGTTAGTAGAATTTCAAATGAAGGTGAAACAACAGGTCTCAGCAGGCAATAGCTAACATAAAACAGGCGTAGACATGCGAAATCATATGTACTCACAGTGGGTGCATTAATTAACTTCAATTTATGTTATTTCTCCTCGGGCTTTCAACCAGATTCACAAAGCACCCCACTGTGCGTTAAACAACACCACAAGAGACCTGTTACATTTCCATAAGGAAAACATATCATACACATGTTCATTAACAAATGAGCATCAAGTTTGTATAATTAAAGTGTTAAAACATTCGGAACCGCCATCCGAAACTCACGTTTAAATCTCCTTATTTGAGGTGTTATTATTCCCAATTAACCCTCCATTATTTACTTAAAAATGTTACAAAAGATATCTCAAAAGGGTGATTGATATATAAGAAATTCGGATCCTTTACACCCCCATTTGGATTTCGCATGAACTGCAGCCGACTCGCCGCGTCCAGGTCCGAATTTCGGATCCTTGGCCGGATTTCGGTTCCATCCGAAGTACTTTCGACCCATCCGAGTTTGGGTCCCATTCGAGTTTGGGTCTTATACTTCGAAAATTTAATCGATTTGTTCAAGTGTTCTTGGAGTCACCCCCTGTGACTCGCCGAGTCGACCTGCAGTTTGCAAGTCGCAGCTACGTGTTTTTGCTCAAAAATTCACTAAACTCAATTTTTAACCACATGAAATCATAAATAAAGTTACATAAACATTATTGGGGTGTTTCTACACATTTTCCCAATTTATAGCACTTTATTTTGTCCAAATTTAACCAAAATCAGGATATTTTCTCAAGAACACAAAAACTAACAAAAACTCAGATTTTTCTCACCTTTTTGGATGTTTCAATGGTTGATTCTTGTTTCTAATCCTTCAGTGATGTTCCAGAGATGATTTCCAACTATTATATCATACATGCAACAACGTTTTATCAGATTTCAAATCCGAATTTTTTGTAACATCCGACACTAAACCAGGTTATCAACAATGACCTAATCTGTATTTAATAGTCAATTATAGCCTAATCAGTGGTCATCAGAAATTAATCAAGTGATTAACAAGGTTTATTAGAAAACTCAACTCAATTAGAATCAAATTCATCGGTGCGATGAATCGAGAAATCAATTAATCCGATCGATTTACGATATGAGGGATTAATTCAACTAAGTACATAATTAAACTATGATTAGTGACACTAATCATACACTAATACAATTACTTAACATTAATTATGCAAGACTAAAACAATTCATTAAAACAATGCATCCAAAAGTATTTATGAATTTATAAGAAAATGGAAATACAAGAATACATTCTAAATATTTTTATACAAAAAAAAAAATGAAAATACATCATAATTTAGGCCCTATAGGCCGGCCAAGGGAGGGAGGACACAAGGACATTGAAAACTAATTTTTTTAATCAACCTCCATAACCCTTTCACCATCAAATCCTCCAACACCATCTCCTTTCATTTCAATTGTGATCCTACACTCCACCTCCAATCTTGAAAGATCTTCTTTTTCTCTATAAATAGAGACCAACCCTTTCACAATTTTTAGACCACAATTCTATTTTCTCTCCTCTCATATCCGGCTCCATCACACACACACACACTACAAAACTTTTCTTTCAAAGTGTTCTTCATTTGCAAGGTGTTCTTGGTGAAACCTTTGAAGATCCAACCGTCTACTCATTTCTATTTTTCTAAAAACATCAAAGTAAGTAAATACTAACTTATTTCATCTTATATTTCTGTTTATATAAGTCTTGCATAATATATATAATCACCAACAACAACAAGTTTCATAAAAACTCAAGTTTATAAGTTTCTAGCTTTTGTTTTTAAGTTGTTTCTTTAAATGTGTTTATGAATATATGAACACATTATAAAAGTGTTAATATTATGAAAACGTGTGATATATATGTGTTTTATAACTTTTATAACTTTTATACAAGTAGTCTTTGAATAAACAACAAGAATCATAAGTTATTTCAAGTATATAAACTGCGGATTTTCGGCAGAAAATTTATATCGACTTTGAAAAATCATAACTAATTCGTAACTTAACGAAATGAGTTGATTCTTGTCTTAAAAGTTAGATCTATGTCTTAACTATAGATCTGGAATTTTTGCATTCTTTATTTTGGAGTTTAAGACCTCCAGAAATTATTTGGGAAACCGAAAGTTTGACAGCTCAAAAATGGCCAACATAGGGTTTTTAACGAGCTTTTTCACCAACCTAAACATCTCGAAAAATGGCCGTTATTGATTCTAAAAGTCCTTTGTATATAGTAGTTTAATGTCCTAGAAAACCAAAGCCTAAAACGTTTTGGAGCTTGGTAAAAAATAGGCTCAAAGTAGGCCGAAAAACCTCCGAAAAAGCTGGAAATTTATATATATATAAACTTGACGTTTTAAGCGGGTTTTATTTATAAACTTGTAATGTTAGGTGATTTAAGACATAAAAATCTATATATATATATATATATATATATATATATATATATATATATATATATATATATATATATATATATATATATATATATATATATATATATATATATATATATATATATATATATATATATTAGAGATATTAAGTCCTTATTATCATTTAGGACTCGATTAAACTTACTCGACGCATCGTCCACCCATTTACGCTAAAAAGCTTTTTACGGTCGTTTTGCCATCGCAATCTCGGTGAGTTCTCATAGCCCCTATTTTCACACTGTTATGTTTTGGGGATGAAATACATGCTTCGTTTTTATATGGACACGAAAATATCTTCATTTCTATTATGTATTACACATGTGGTTCCATTAGCCCTTATATCATGAACCGTTAATTGCATTTATTTGTAAGCGCGGATATATTGTGGATAGATCTATCGGGATTCATGTCCCCCATTCGGGTTAGTTCGGGTCGGCTAATTGTGAAATTAAGTTTCTACCAATCAATCAACAATATGAAATTAATAAGAACAATATAAGCAATTAACACTGACCGAATGATTAGATTGAAGAACTGATGATTACAAAATGATGATCGAGAATATACATGAACAGTAGCTTCTTTCTCTGATTCGAATGTGTACAAAATGATAACTGTCAGATCTCTACTAAAATAGAAAGTCAAAGATGCTATTTATACAATTTAACTAACTATCAAGGAAATACAAAACTAGTCCCTAGACTTTGTTTTCATCAACTAAAACATATCCTAACATTCTCCCCCTTTGATGAAAATAGCAAAGTCGTTAAACCGATAAGCCCAACTTTTGTTCAAATCTTCTGATACTTTTACGATCCGAAAGCCTCCATTCAATCTTTGAAATAAACTCAACCATGAGTCTTCGGTCGTTAACAGATAAAGCTCCTTTCTTTGTCTTTCTTTTCTGATCTGCTGCAAGCTTACCTTTCAAACCACTTAAAACTTTAATCAGAGTACCATCTGAAAACTTGTTCAGCTCCACACTCCTCATTGCTCTTAACTTCTTATTCCGATCTTTATACATGACTGCTGGATGCTTCACCATGATCACTTGAAATTCTTTCAGCTCACCAGCAAATTTGATATCTCTGTGAGGCGCTGTCATGTTGATCTTCTTCATGCCTCTTTCAACCCCTATCTGTAGATCTTGCACTGACATCAATACCAACTTGGTATGCATGAAGTGAAACAGTGTCTTAAGTGCAAATCTACAGTGTTCATTTCTTTTGTTTCTGCACAATTCATCAAAAAGATCTTCAATATCTACCAAGTGCATGTTAAACATATCAGCTTCTGTGAACACATAAGTATTTCCATCTGATCTAGTGACTGTGAATTTTGGATAAAAAATCTTGACAAATCTTTCTTTTTCAATCTTCACCAGGTCAACTATTCTGAATTCACTTTTGACCTTCTCAACCTCCTGTGTTTTGTTTCTCAGAAAACTGGCATAGTTAACCAGATTAGGCATGTTCGGCTCTAGTACTCTAAACAACTTGTGCAATGAACATGGAGCTTGTTTCTTGCAAAAGATCCGTTTCTCCAGAATATCTTCAATATAAGGCATCTTGTTCCTTTTTCTAATAAATTCCGCAGATCTATTCTCTGGAAGCTCAAGCTTTTTCACCTTCTTCTTGCTGATCTCATCCTTATTTAACAAAGTCAGCATATCTTGTATCTCCCTCTGAACCACTTGTTGAGCTTCAAATCTAAGTCTATGTTGTTTCTTAGATTCATCGGCAAGCACATACTCGTTGAAAAACCTATCCATCACTTCAACTTCATTCAATACAACTTTTTCTTGAGCCACACTGCTCTCAACTTGAAACTCTTCAAATTCCTATTTAACTTGTACAACCACCTCAGGCTTTTCAACCGTTGGTGTCGATTCAACATCCTTCAAAATTTCCTCAACTAACACTTCCTCCTCCTCAATTCTTTCAGCTCTAAAATCTACATCAGTCAAAGCGATTATATCATCATCTTCAGATACTTCAATATACTCCTCTCTCTCTCTCTTCTCCTGTCCCTTGAATACTTAGCTCATGACTTTTCTCTTGAACATCTTCATCTGAATCAATATACTCAACAAAGTGATAAATATCAGACTGAATGTTCAAAGGAACTGGAACATCTTCATGAAGAATCAATCCCAGCTCTCTTTGTTCACCAGCAGATTCTTTAGAGCCCCCAGCTTCTTTCTCCTGAACTTCCGGCTCCTTTTCTGGATATGTAATCATTAATATCCCAGGCGTTGGTTCATCAAGCTTTCTCCTCTTCTCCCCCTCATGAGGAGTATCATCGGAGTCCTCGTCATGCTCATCATGTTTCCTCTTGGATGAGGAAGCTTGAGCCTTGCAAGTTTCTTCAACTGCAGCCACCCTTTCTGAGAGATTACCTAACGCAGTTATCACAGTACTTTCCAAGCTGATCATGCGTTCTCTCATCTCATCAAATTGTTCAAAAACAAAGTCCTTCAAATCTTCCTTTAATTCTTCTACGGCTTGTTGTGACTGAGATTGCTTACCCGACTCCTCTGCAACATCCTTTCCCTTTAAAAACTTCTGAATGTTTGTCATTTGGGCCATTACCTCAGCTAATTGATTAGATACATGCATATTTACTCCAGACACAGCTTCATTCAATGCTTTTGTCAATGTGGATTCAGTAACAATGTGCATATATATTCAACACACGGTATTACGTATGGGAATACTGCACAGGGAAAACTCATTTTAATTAAGCTTCGGTTGCATGATGGTTTATATGTAATACATAACATGGAATTTATGATTTTATAAATTCAATCTATATTATTGTTGTCCATACAAGTCAGATTTACATGTAAACCTATGAGCTCACCAACAATTTTGTTGACGTATTTTAGCGTGTATTTTCAGGAAATTAAGGCAAGTCCGTCACATCGGTAGTATTTTCAAAGAGTCGCACTCAGTTTCAAACCGTCGGAGATTTACTTGCATTATTTTGGATAATTTAATTATGTATTTAAATCTCTGTATCTTGCGAACTACTCTTTATCATTTTCAGGTTATGTAAAACATTTATATCTTTTAAAGTTATACCGATGTATTTTTTGAAAACGTCCATATAGTGGTCGTTCATTATGATTATGGTTACGCTTCCGCGACGTCAGGCTTCATTGCCAACCGGGGTAACGGGGTGTGACAGATTGGTATCAGAGCCATAGTTATAGTGAACTAGGTCGCATTAGTACCCTAGACTATAACTGCACTTAAGTTTTACTGATTTTAAAAATATTTTGTAACTAACTAAAAGACTATGAATGGACCTTGATAGCAGAAAACATGTCCCACCCGGAGACCATCATCTTGTCAGATTCAGAGGATGAGTACACCCCTACGAGCCCCGCAGTCACTGAGGTTTTCACTGAAGGAGAACCATCTGAAGAAGAAGACCCCTCCGAAGAACCAATGGAGGAGTTAGAAGAGGAACCTATGGAAGAAGATCACGACGGAGAGGATCCACCGCCCCCAGCAGTCCCCGCCCGCATTCCATACCACTCGGCAGAGCCATCATTCAAGTCGAACCGCCCTTACCCAAATGGCCCTAAGATGTTGTACACACCCCGAAAGAGGGTGATCACGCCGAGACGGGAGTCTATTCCCATCCCGACTCCCCAACCCAATCCCCCACCACAGCACCGACGGGTAGACGCCCGACGATGGGGATGGATACCTGAGACCCTCCGTGAGTGGAGGCAAGAGGAAGGAATCCCTTCCCACCTTGAGATCGGAGGACCATCCTCCGCACCTATTCCATCACTCACCCAAGAACCCGCCGAACAGACCATACCACTCTTGGTAGCACGGTCTTCAAGGCATGATCTCCAACTTCGGTTGCTTAATCAAGACATCGGAGAAATGACCGCTCGTTTAGAGCGGGAGGAGTTACAAAACTCCAACATATACTGGGCCAACCAGCACGCCCTCACCATTCAGCAGGACGGACTAAATGAGCTTCGGCAACGATTGGCCGAGAGCGAGGCCCGTAATGAGGAGCTGACACAGCGCCTCAATCCATTGGAAAAGGGAGAGACCCCTGATCACTCCCACACCTTGTACCCCCCCCCCCCCTCTTCTATCTTTGTAATATTAGGAAATTATTATTTAATAGTGTAGGACTAAAAATTTTTCGGGTAATAACCCGCCCATTGTAAGAAAGTTATGAATGATTAATGAAAATTGCAAGTTATTTATGAAATTGTGTTAGATGATTATAGTATTGTGCCTTAAGGAAAATTACATCTTTAAGATTCAACTTCTTACATTATGCTCTTTTCTTTAAACTTTAAGATAATGCCGCCCAGACGAGTTATGAACGCTGCCGAAATTGAGGAACTAGTTGCACAAAGAGTGGCTGCTGCTATAGCCACTTATGAGACAAACCGGAACAGTTCAGCTAATGGAGATGGTGGTGCTAGCCGCACCACGGGAGGAACTGAAACCCACTCAAAGGGTTGTGGAATTAAGGGATCTTTGAGCTGCAAGCCTTGATACTTCAATGGAACTGAAGGAGCCGTTGGATTAGTACGATGGTTCGAGAAATTAGAGTTTGTCTTCCGTGTTAGCGGATGCATTGAAGGAGACAAGGTAATGTTCGCCACCCACACTCTACAAGACAGCGCCTTGACATGGTGGAACTCGTATACCCAGTCTGTGGGGATTGATGCAGCTTACCAACTCGCCTGGACCGAGTTAAAGAAGATGATGACCGATGAGTATTGCCTGAGGAATGAGCTACAGAAAATGGAGTCAGAGTTTTGGAATCTGGCTATGAAGGGAACGGATGTAGCTGGGTACACCAACCGATTCCACGAACTGAGTATTCTGTGCCCTCAGATGGTGACCCCTGAGTACAAGAAAATCAAGCGTTACATTTGGGGACTCGCTCCTCAAATTCAAGGAAATGTCACTGCCTCTAACCCATCCACCATACAGGATGCCATCAGAATGGCCAACAATCTTATGGATCAAGTGTCCCGGAGGAATGAAGCCAAGGCCGGGGAAAAGAAGAGGAAGTTGGAGGACAAGTCAGCGAGGAACACGGGCTCGCAATCCAAGAAGCCCGAGACCATAAAGGCTTATGTAGCAGGAGCTGAGTCAAGGAAGGGCTACACCGGTACCAAGCCTTTCTGCACCCAATGCACCTTTCATCACAACAAGGGTCCCTGCCCCACCCCTTGTGGAAAATGCAAACGTATTGGTCATATGGCCAAGGACTGTAAATTTGGAACCCCGGGTGTCAATGGCGGCAATCAGAGAGGCTGCTATGAATGTGGAGCTGCCGGGCACTTCCGGAATGAGTGCCCGAAGTTGAAAAATGGTGGAGGAGCTCAGGGAAGAGCTTTTGTGTTAGGAGCAGGTGACGCTCGTCAGGATCCCCATGTGGTATCATGTACGTTTCTTTTAAATGACATTTACGCTTACGTACTCTTTGATACTGGGGCTAATAGGAGCTTTAAATCTGATAAGTTTAGTAAGCAATTAAATGCCACTCCTTTTCCCTTAGACAACTCTTATACTATAGAACTGGCTGACGGCAAAATAATAGAGACAAGTAGTATTATTAAGGAATGCACACTGAAGCTGGCAGATCATCCTTTTAAGATAGACTTGATGCCTATAGAACTCGGAAGTTTTGATATAGTAATTGGGATGGATTGGTTGTCACACAATCATGCCGAGATTTTGTGCGGTAAGAAAGTGGTACGGATACCACTTCACAAGAAAAAGGTCCTAACAGTCCAAGGGGAAAGAAAGAACCGTCAGCTAAATGTCATATCCGGCCTAAGAACATTAAAGTGCCTTAGAAAAGGTTGCCATGCGGTATTAGTACAAATCATAGAAAAAGAGTCGGAGGAGAAACGACTCGAGGATATTCCAGTAGTTTGCGACTATCCGAAGGTCTTCCCGGAAGATTTGCCTGGGCTTCCGCCAACTAGGCAAGTAGATTTTCAAATCGATTTGGTGCCGGGAGCTGCACCGGTTGCAAGAGCCCCATATAGACTCGCTCATTCTGAAATGCAAGAGCTATCCAATCAACTACAAGAGTTGTTGGATAAAGGGTTCATTCGACCAAGTTCCTCACTTTGGGGAGCTCCGGTCTTGTTCGTGAAAAAGAAAGACGGATCCTTCAGAATGTGCATAGACTACCGAGAGCTAAACAAGTTGACAGTAAAGAACCGCTACCCCCTTCCCAGAATTGACGACCTGTTTGACCAATTACAGGGATCTAGCTTCTACTCCAAGATTGATCTGCGATCCCGTTATCATCAAGTAAAGGTTCGGGAAGAAGACATTCCCAAGACAGCATTCAGAACTCGTTATGGACATTATGAATTCCAGGTGATGCCATTCGGTTTGACCAACGCACCAGCCGTATTCATGGACCTCATGAATCGAGTGTGTAAACCGTATCTGGACAAATTTGTAATAGTATTCATAGACGATATCCTCATCTATTCCAGAAATAAGGAGGAGCACGAACAACATATCAAGCTGATCTTAGAGCTGTTAGAGAAGGAACAGTTATACGCCAAATTTTCAAAATGTGAATTTTGGTTGCGAGAAGTTAAATTCCTTGGACATGTGATCAACAGCCAGGGAATCCAAGTTGATCCATCAAAAATCGAGGCCATAAAGAACTGGGCGACTCCTAGAACTCCCACGGAAATTCACCAATTTCTAGGACTTGCCGGTTATTATAGGCGATTTATTGAAAACTTCTCAAAGATAGCAGGTTCCCTAACAGAGTTGACTCGGAAGGATGTAAAATATATCTGGGATGAAGAGCAGGAAAAGGCGTTTCAGCAGTTAAAGCAAAGATGGTGTAGTGCACCAATTCTGTCCTTATCTGAAGGACCTGAGAATTTTATGGTCTACTGTGATGCCTCACACAATGGATTAGGTTGTGTGCTCATGCAAAGAGATAAAGTCATTGCTTACGCATCACGGCAGCTCAAAATTCACGAGGTGAACTATACGACTCATGACTTGGAGCTTGGAGCAGTGGTGTTTGCTCTCAAAATATGGAGGCACTACCTGTACGGAACCAAGTGCACGGTGTTCACAGACCATAAAATCCTTCAGCATATCCTGAATCAGAAAGAGTTAAATATGAGGCAACGTCGTTGGGTTGAACTGCTTAGCGATTATGACTGCGAAATTCGTTATCATCCGGGGAAGGCGAATGTCGTAGCTGATGCTCTGAGCCGAAAGGAACAGGTTAAGCCATTGAGAGTCCGAGCTTTGATCATGACTATACAATCAAACCTAAACTCTCAAGTCCGCAAGGCACAAGAAGAAGCAGTCAAGGAGAGTAATCTACTGGATGAAGCCTTGAGAGGTATGGATAAGCAGTTTGAAATCAAGTCAGATGGATGTCGGTACTTCATGAACAGAATTTGGCTACCAAAATTTGGAGGAGTAAGGAAGCTGATCATGGATGAAGGGCATAAAACAAGATATGCTATTCATCCAGGGTCAGATAAGATGTACCACGACTTAAAGGGAATGTACTGGTGGCCAAACATGAAGCCTGACATTGCTACCTATGTCAGCAAGTGCTTAACATGTTTGAAGGTTAACGCTGAGTACCAGAATCCATCAGGATTGCTAGTTCAACCAGAATTACCCCAGTGAAAGTGGGAAAACATCACCATGGATTTCATCACTAAGTTGCCGAAGACTTCTGGAGGTTATGACACCATTTGGGTGATTGTGGATCGACTTACCTAAACTGCACACTTCCTGCCAATCAAGGAGACTGATAAGATGGATAAGTTAACACGAATCTATCTTAAAGAAGTCGTCTCAAGGCATGGAGTGCCAGTATCAATTATATCAGACAGGGACAGCCGGTTCACATCAAGATTTTGGCAATCGTTGCAAGAGGCACTGGGTACACGTCTAGATATGAGCACAGCCTACCACCCGCAAACGGATGGTCAGAGTGAAAGGACGATTCAGACGTTGGAAGACATGCTAAGGGCATGTGGTATCGACTTTGGTAAAAGTTGAGACAGGCACCTGCCATTAGTGGAGTTTTCCTATAACAACAGCTATCACTCAAGTATTAAGACCGCTCCATTCGAGGCACTCTACGGGCGAAAGTGTCGATCACCACTTTGTTGGGCTGAAGTAGGAGATAGTCAGATTACTGGACCTGAGATCATCCAAGAGACTACAGAAAAGATAGCCCAAATTCAAAACCGATTAAAGATCGCGCGGGATCCACAGAAAAGTTATGCAGACATTCGACGGAAGGATTTGGAATTTCAAGAGGGAGATCAAGTAATGTTGAAAGTCTCGCCTTGGAAGGGCGTAATCCGTTTTGGGAAACGAGGAAAACTCAATCCTCGTTATATCGGACCATTCAAGATCACCAAAAGAATTGGTCTGGTAGCTTACCGACTCGATCTGCCCCCAGAGCTTAGTAACGTTCATAATACCTTCCACGTGTCCAATCTTAAGAAGTGTCTGGCTGATGAATCACTCGTTATACCCATGGACGAGCTGGAGTTAGACGATAAGTTGAACTTCATTGAGCAACCTGTAGAAATAATGGACCGAGAAGTCAAGAAACTAAAGCACAGCCGGATCCCGATAATAAAAGTCAGATGGAACTCTAAGAGAGGGCCTGAGTTTACGTGGGAACGCGAAGATCAGTTCCGAGAAAAATACCCTCATCTGTTCTCAAATACTCAAGAGGTGGAGAACACGAGCTAATTTCGGGACGAAATTCCCTTAACAGGGGGAGACTGTAACATCCGACACTAAATCAGGTTAGCAACAATGACCTAATCTGTATTTAATAGTCAATTATAGCCTAATCAGTGGTCATTAGAAATGAATCAAGTGATTAACAAGGTTTATTAGAAAACTCAACTCAATTAGAATCAAATTCATCGGTGCGATGAATCGAGAAATCAATTAATCCGATCGATTTACGATATGAGGGATTAATCCAACTAAGT
This sequence comes from Centrapalus pauciflorus, assembly GCA_020465985.1. NCBI lineage: Eukaryota > Viridiplantae > Streptophyta > Magnoliopsida > Asterales > Asteraceae > Centrapalus > Centrapalus pauciflorus. The sequence goes on from JAANYP010000258.1 coordinate 148,382, forward strand.
ACATAATTAAACTATGATTAGTGACACTAATCATACACTAATACAATTACTTAACATTAATTATCCAAGACTAAAACAATTCATTAAAACAATGCATCCAAAAGTATTTATGAATTTATAAAAAAATGGAAATACAAGAATACATTCTAAATACTTTTATACAAAAAAATGAAAATACATCATAATTTAGGCCCTATAGGCCGGCCAAGGGAGGGAGGACACAAGGACATTGAAAACTAATTTTTTTAATCAACCTCCATAACCCTTTCACCATCAAATCCTCCAACACCATCTCCTTTCATTTCAATTGTGATCCTACACTCCACCTCCAATCTTGAAAGATCTTCTTTTTCTCTATAAATAGAGACCAACCCTTTCACAATTTTCAGACCACAATTCTATTTTCTCTCCTCTCATATCCGGCTCCATCACACACACACGCTACAAAACTTTTCTTTCAAAGTGTTCTTCATTTGCAAGGTGTTCTTGGTGAAACCTTTGAAGATCCAACCTTCTACTCATTTCCATTCTTCTAAAAACATCAAAGTAAGTAAATACTAACTTATTTCATCTTATATTTATGTTTATATAAGTCTTGCATAATATATATAATCACCAACAACAACAAGTTTCATAAAAACTCATGTTTATAAGTTTCTAGCTTTTATTTTTAAGTTGTTTCTTTAAATGTGTTTATGAATATATGACCACATTATAAAATTGTTAATATTATGAAAACATGTGATATATATGTTTTTTATAACTTTTATAACTTTTATACAAGTAGTCTTTGAATAAACAACAAGAATCATAAGTTATTTCAAGTATATAAACTGCGGATTTTCGACAAAAAATTTATATCGACTTTGAAAAATCATAACTAATTCGTAACTTAACGAAATGAGTTGATTCTTGTCTCAAAAGTTAGATCTATGTCTTAACTATAGATCTGAAATTTTTGCATAATTTATTTTGGAGTTTAAGACCTCCAGAAATTATTTAGGAAACCGAAAGTTTGACAGCTCAAAAATGGCCAACATAGGGTTTTTAACGAGCTTTTTCACCAACCTAAACATCTCGAAAAATGGCCGTTATTGATTCTAAAAATCCTTCGTATATAGTAGTTTAATGTCCTAGAAAACCAAAGCCTAAAACGTTTTGGAGCTTGGTCAAAAATAGCCTCAAAGTAGGCCGAAAAACCTCCGAAAAAACTGGAAATTTATATATATATATAAACTTGACGTTTTAAGCGGGTTTTATTTATAAACTTGTAATGTTGGGTGATTTTAGACATAAAAATCTATAAATATATATATATATATATATATCATCATATATTAGAGATATTAAGTTCTTATTATCATTAGGACTCGATTAAACTTACTCGACGCATCGTCCACCCATTTACGCTAAAAAGCTTTTTACGGTCGTTTTGCCATCGCAATCTCGGTGAGTTCTCATAGCCCCTATTTTCACACTGTTATGCTTTGGGGATGAAATACATGCTTCATTTTTATATGGACACGAAAATATCTTCATTTCTATTATGTATTACACATGTGGTTCCATTAGCCCTTATATCATGAACCGTTAATTGCATTTATTTGTAAGCGCGAATATATTGTGGATAGATCTATCGGGAGTCATGTCCCCCATTCGGGTTAGTTCGGGTCGGCTAACAGTGAGTGCATATATATTCAACACACGGTATTACGTATGGGAATACTGCACAGGGCAAACTCGTTTTAATTAAGCTTCGGTTTGCATGATGGTTTATATGTAATACATAACATGGAATTTATGATTTTATAAATTCAATCTCTATTATTGTTGTCCATACAAGTCAGATTTACGTGTAAACCTATGAGCTCACCAACAATTTTGTTGACGTATTTTAGCGTGTATTTTCAGGAAATTAAGGCAAGTCCATCACATCGGTAGTATTTTCAAGCTTCCGCATTTAAGGAGTCACACTCAGTTTCAAACCGTCGGAGATTTACTTGCATTATTTTTGATAATTTAATTATGTATTTAGATCTCTGTATCTTGCGAACTACTCTTTATCATTTTCGGGTTATGTAAAACATTTATATCTTTTAAAGTTATACCGATGTACTTTTTGAAAACGTCCATATAGTGGTCGTTCATTATGATTATGGTTACGCTTCCGCGACGTCACGTTTCATTGCCAACCGGGGTAACGGGGTGTGACATTTTTGTATCATTATTCTTCAAAATAAAACCTCAAACTTAGAGACTATTTTCTTACCTTGATTTCCACTTGTTTCTTGTTAATTATCAGCTAAATTCACGAATTTTCTTCCACAAAATTCGAATTCCAGCAGAGATTTTGGAGAGTATTTGTGTGTGTGTGTGTGTGTGTGTGTGTTTTGGAGATGCAAAGGTGAAAGTGAACAAAATGAAAGACTAATAGTCTTTTATTCTTCATTTTCGGGTCTTTACACATTTAGCCCATCTACTTATCTGATTTCATCAAATAAAGTTTCCATCTTTATTTTATCACCACTAGTCATTTATTTATCATCATATTAACTTATTAAATCGAATTTCTAACTGTTCTTAATTTCTTATATAGCAACCAACTTTTTAAATTTTCCGAATATATTTTCATTAATAGTCCAACTAAATTATATAATTTACGAAATTTAAACTAAATATCCCCAAATTTCAATAATTAAATTTTGGGATGTTATAGCATGGGCTCCACCACGCTCAAACTTCGTCCTCGAAGTTACTTGAATTCAAACAGATTATGATACTTCATTAACACACCTAACTTAGTTTCCCAAAAGCAATTCGTTCCATGGTGATGCTTCCAACGTATAATTACCATATCAATTTCTTTGTTTCTTAACTTCATTATTTTAATATTCAAAACACGTTCTGACTTCTCAACATATATTAACTTCTCATTAATCTTTAATTCAGTAAAATCAACCCAATCTTCATTCCCAGTTGTTAAGGTCTCTTAATGTTTCCCACATGAAACACTAGGTGCATTTTCGATATTTCCTTAGGTAATTCTGAATGACACAACTGATTCCCACCTTTTCTATTTTTCCAAGTGTGCCAACACATCTCGGTGTTAACTTGTCTCTTCTATAGAACGAGTATCACCCCTCATCGGAGATACTTTCAACTACGTCCAATCGTTTATCTTATAACTGATCGGTTTATAACTACTATCATAGTAACACTTTTGTGATAACACAAACATAGCAATCAGAGTTCCTTCAATTTCTTTCCAACATGTAGGGGTTCTACATTTCCTCCCGTAAAAACTTTAAACTGTGTTTTATTAATTGTAACATGAAACTAGTGTTATACGGAATTTCCATCAAAGCAATTGATCTTTTCAGTTGGTATTTAAATCCAAAATACATGATCTCATCATATATTCCATCCGTTTTGACCATCTGTTTGGGGGGGGGGGGTCGGTAAGCTGTACTCATAGCTATATGTGTGCCTAATCCCACTTGTAAAGCAAACCAAGAGTTGAAAATGAAATGACTCTTCTAATTGAACACAATTGATTCTAGAATACAATAAAGAATAATAACCTTACTCAAGCACATTTGTGCAAGTCTTTCCAGCAATAACCTTCTCGAGTTGGTATAAAATATACTGAATTTAATCAAGTTGTCTACCAATCGTAGAAAACTTCTTATTTCTGTAGCAGTGTGAGACGGCTTTCAAATTCTCAATAGCTTCCACTTTAGCAGAATCCTCCGAAATCTCATCTCCAGAAATCACATACTCCAAAATTTAATCTGTTGTAATCAAAACTCACAATTTGACATATTCAACTTTAGACTTATACCAAGATATCATCAATAATTACAATTACCGATTCCTCCAACATTGGTCTACAAATCCCTATTCATAATGTCCATAAAACAGCTGGGGCGTTGGTTATCCCAAATGGCATAACCAAATACTCATAGTGCTTTTAACTAGTCCTGAAAGTCATTTTTAGTATATCCTCCTTTTGGATTTTCAACTAGTGATGCTCCGAACATAAATCAATCTTTGAATAATAACCAACCCCATGCAGCTGATCAAATAATCATCAATTCCCGGCAGCGAATACTTATTCGTTATAATCAATTTGTTAAAATCATGTTAAGTTATGCACATTCTCATTGTGACATCTTTTGTTTCATAACCAATATCGGGGCTCCCCATGGCAAAGAACTCAATCTAACGAAGCCCTTATCCAACAAATCCTGAAGTTGCTTCATCATCTCTTGCATTTTGGTAGGTGCAAGATGGTATGAAGAACAAGCTATTGGAGAAGCTCCAGGGATCAAGCCAATACAGAATTCCACTTGTCTTTCAGGTGGCACACCAGACAAGTATTCCAGGAACACATTTGAGAATTTTGGGACAACAAGCGCATCGGCCACAACTTTCTCTTCAGTCTCGGCGTCAATAGCATATGCCAAACAAGACTCACAGCCCTAAGTAATCAGCTTTCAGGCCCTAGCAATCATCAATAGACATTGATCCTCACTTCTCCAATCCCCATATATACAGATCTTCTCATCCTTCCAGTGTAATTGTCTTTATCATTCCTTTATTGTAAATACATGGATCTCATTCTCGATCAGCCATTTCATTCGAACTATTATATCAAAATCACCAAACTCTATTGGAATTAAGTCAAGATTGAAGACTACCTCTTCAATCACTAGAGTACAATCATGATACACATGATCTACTTTAACTAATGTGTCACTTAGCAGTTTCAACATCAATCACAATGGACAACTTAGACCAAGGCATCAACATCTGTTGAGCAAAAGCAGTAGATACAAGTGATCAGTGACACCTAAAATCAAACAGAACTCATGACCACCTCCGGGTCTTCCTTAAATTCTTGATCGTAGTATAAGACTTTCTTTGCTTTATAAGCATAATTCGTTAGTGTCTAAAGTCTCTTTAAACTTTTTATGTTTGATCAAATCTCCATTTCATTAAGTATTATATCCCCCTTCCGATTAATTATACTTCACATACCTTTCTTACTTCACACCTCGCATTGTATATTTCAATTTCCCTGTAAAATTAAAATGTATCTTCCATGTATTATCATACCCTTGTTCACTTTCTCAATAATGCTTTAATTACTTTCTCTGTTATAAAAATTACGTATTCCAATATTGAAACAGTCTCTTTGAATCTAACTATATCAAAATTCTCATGAACAGTTCGTATCCTGTTGTTCTTAACCACAACCTTTTTAAGCTTAAAATAACAACACAATTTATCATACAGCTTCTCTTAATAGAAGCTAATGCTACATGCTTTATGATAACCATAGCTATTTATCATCAATTCCTCGAACATATCATAGGTATTAATACAATTAATTCCAAGTCTTTAATCTATCATGGTAAGTGTAACACCCTCAAACTAATCCACAATGCCACATAAATACCACGTCAGCAATGATATAATATAATAATCCCTATACTATTCCCAATACATACATGCAGAAACCCGATAGTTTTAAAACTTTAATCACATAAATAAGTCACGGAAGTCCCTGAATATATTACCCACTATCCGAAGTACGCATAAACATTCCCAAAATATGACTACCTTTAGCACAGGCAGCTAGCTCCTCGATAAATGTCACAGTAACCCTACTTGGGTCCAGCAGGCCTACTAAATCTCTGATCACCTGAGACACACACACACAACAACACACACTGGGTCAGCTAACGCTGGTGAGAATGCAAGGGTTAGTGTACGATTATAAAGCTCAGAAAATGATTAACTCAATAATAAAACGTTCAGCATTCTCTACTGAACAAGTATATGAGATCCCACAAGGTAGCTCAATAGGTACTCAACTCGTGTGGATAAATCCACGTACCCAAATCCCTAGACCGCACAAAGCAGTCATCAGGAACTCAAAAGGGAATTGGGAGCGACCCAACCCCTGCCCAGCCGTACGGTTTAATATCTCAACAGCTCAAGTGTCTCAAATCTCATATAATAAAACACAGTTCTCAATAAAACTCGATAATACATGCATGATAATATCTCGATAAAAAGCTCGTAATAAAACTCATAATATCTCGTAAGAAAGCACAGTAAAAGATCATGCAAGTATTAAATAAACAATCGTACAAGTATCTCAGAAAAACATGCAAACTCACCTGCCCTGAAGTCAAACTACTCAAGTCTCGGTTCCCTGCCCGTCCTCAACCCTATCAACTCGAGACCCTGGAATCACAACACAATGACTCTATATCACAATCACAATCACAGCTCAAGTTCTCAATCACAACCCAACAGCTCTGGATACCCGATTTCTCGATAACTCAACAGCTCTATACACAATACTCATATAACTCGCACAGACTCAGATACTCAACCACCAACCCACACAACCCGAATACTCAAACACAAGATCCCAACTAACCCACACAACTCGAACACTCAAACACGAGATCCCAACCAACTCACACAATCCCAGATACCCAAAAGACGCATTCTCAATATCACAATTTCGACCCAACAACTCTATACACAATTCTCAACAATTCTCGAGACCCCAAGGACCCAAATATACGACTCACAGAACCCAAAAACCCGACCCGAACCCTCAGCCGCATCGCGGCCGCATTCAACCAGTCGCGGCCGCACTGACTCTATCGCGGTCGCGGCCGCGCTGACCTCAAACTCGGCCGAGCTCACATCGCGGTCCGAGCTCGGGCTCAAACCGCCTGCGATCATCTCAAGAACATCGCGGCCCGCGATCAACGGATCGCGGTCGCGCTCACGGACGAACAATAGCAGTTATGCTCTGTTTCTGCACAGCCAGGGGAAATCACCCCAACTCGACTTTCAGCTCAATTTTATGCAGTTAATTCATCTTGAATTTACCCAGAAACGTAAACAAACATAATTCCTTCGATTATATACCACTAACAACAATTAACCCATAAACTAGAGCTCGAATTTACCTCAAATATATATCCGAATCGAAAAGAGAATTGATGCTTAACTCAGGAGCTTGATCACAACTTAAGGCTTCAATTCTTGCTGTTGGAATTTCAAACGCACCTATACACACTCTCAATCTTAGCTCTGGCTTTTGAAATGAGCGTAAGAAACAAGGAAGCAACATATATATACGTTTTGGGTTTAACTCGGTCCGATACCCAAAAATCCGATCCCGACACCCCAAAATACAATTTATATCCCCGGGTCCCAATTTATTTAATAATTCTCAAAATTATAATCTTTTATTAAAACTTAATCCCGACACCCGGTTAACCCGAAATCTTATCACATGACACTTCCACGTAAAACTCAATAATTGGTCCAACTCAATCATAATATTATAATCAACCCAATCACATAATTCCACGTCCCCGTCCCAAAAGTGGGATGTTACAGTAAGACGCAAACTTTAATATCACTTTTATATTTATTCATAAATTCCAAGATACTTATAGTACCTTCTTCCATCCAAAGCTTCCGAATCCATCTTGGCTATTTATTTAATGCCTATTTATATACGTGAGTATTCTCATTCACAAACATGATTATACTTATATAAGTAACAAAATTTCGTATCACTCAAGTTCATGTTAACTTCAGAATCATAAAACTTCAATGAAATATTACATATAGAATCTTTAAGGTACTCTTCTAATTCCGTAATTTAAGGTACAAAAGTTATAACAATAGTCTCAGAGATCTTATCTCCTTTGTTGAACTTTTCATTCTTAGTTTCATCATGTAATGTCAATACATGCTAATTCCTTAGTGGTAATCTGCAAGTTCTGCTAAAATGGCCCAGTTTTCCACTATTATAACAAGCATCAGCCTTCCTTGGACATTTATCATCCTTATGTCCAATTCGGTTACAATGTCGACATCTTTTACATCTATTACATTTACTTATCCTTGATATCGCATACGGTCCATTTAGTTCATATCCTCCAGAATTTTGTGATCTTTTCGATAACTCTTTCTTCATGATCAACATGAGGTACAATATCAGTCTCACCATATTGCCTACAAAACAACAAATTGAATTGTTCCCAACTGAATGAAATAATCAACTCTGATCCCAATTCTTTTTCCCATCAATTCCACCATTTCTTGGCTTGTCCAATCAATTGATCCTTAGCCAAATGTACCTTGTACTCATCCTTACAATTCATCTCCGTAAAAATCTGTTCCATAATTGTAATCAATCTTTCTGATTTCTCAATTCTCAGAGATCTAGAAAATGTTTGTGGTTGCCAGTCCATGAATGATCTAATTACATAGTTCATGTAATTCTCATCATTTCTGGTTTCATAATCAATCTTTTCCTTGCCCTTATATTTACGTTCCGCTTTATTTCTAATGTTTATATCATCTACAACATAATTTATTTCATGTTCCCTCTTTTCTTTTCTCTTGTCATCCTTTCTTTTAGCTTTGGCCTTATCTCGAGCCCGAAACTGTTCTTAAATCATCTTATTTTGCTCAGCCATCATGGCTAGCATTATGCTCTTGTTTCTTCGGATGTCATTACTCCTCTAGACATGTTATGAAATATAAAATATAACTCGTTTAGTAACATGTCATTTAATTAAAGATACCACCCATTGTCCCATATGAAAGTCAACTTCTTATGATTACTAGATCATAACCTATCTTAGTTCAGATCATTACTTAAAACCACTACAAGTCATCACCTATGTTTGAGATCAAGACCTCACGGACACTTGAATCTCAAACTACTGCTCTGATACCATTCGTTGTGACAGCCTTGCCACATAAACCACCATTACATTTAATCCAGGATTAAACACCACATAATTTGATACATAATGATCTGAATGCTTAAACAAGTGCGGAAGCAATAAATACATAAATACAGTACAAGTTTTAAACACCCTACGTTGTTACAGGGTTCCAATCTAAATCTACAACTCAATACATTATTATAACATCCCAAATATTACAATATTGGTCCCTCATTTCAATTACCGATCGAGTAGTACATGATCTTCAAAGACTTCAGTCAATGACCTACGTAGAAGGTCCCGCAGCGGATTTCCCTTTTACTGTAAAAATTGAACAACTGAGGGGTAAGCAAAACTTAGTGAATACACAGATTTACGCATTCTACAAATCTTTATGAAGCCACCCAAGAGTAACACCGACGACGCATGCCGTATACCCTCTACGTACACAAAGTACAGAGCAAGAGCCGCAGCTCCTTCGAGATAAAGCTCGGCATTAAACCAACCATATGAGACAAACATAACATCGGGGATGACCTACTGCCTATCAGGACCTTGAAGGGATCAACTCCAGGTCATATAGCATAGTAACATCGGAATACAGATGCGACCCACCGGTCCTTCGAAAGATGCGCAACAAAGTAACGAACATGCGACAAGCAACAATGTGCATCTATGTCTACGCAAGTTAGTAAAATTCCAAATGAAGGTGAAACAACAGGTTTCAGCAGGCAATAACTAACATAAAACAGGCGTAGACATGCGAAATCATATGTACTCACAATGGGTGCGTTAATTAACTTCAATTTATTTTATTTCTCATCGGGCTTTCAACCGGATTCACAAAGTTCCCCACTGTGGGTTAAGCAACATCACAAGGGACCTTGTAGGTCCCAAAAGGTTTCCCCAGTATGTTGTTCTAAGCTGTAGAGGGGGGGGGGGGGGTGAATACAACTATTTAAAATTCAACAGACTTTTCATAATGTTTGTGTATATTATCAACAAGTGTTAATTACAAACAAGCTTGAACTGCGAAATGGTTCAAGCTGAGATGACAGAACAACATATATTTAACTAATCTAAGACACACTCAGACTAGGTACAATGAGTACAATCACTAAGATGAACTCACTGTTTACAAGACAGACAGATAGACAGCTTGAATAAGTACAGCTTGGACACAGTTACTATTTTATTCAAGCAGACTTGCATGCATGTAAACACACTTCTTTACACATTCTAAATATCACACTCTCTTGGTTTTTCTCACATTTGTTGGAAGCTTCCTTTTATACTCTCACTGAGATTTCCAGTGAAGCTTCCTCATTGGACATAGAGATAGTGGGATGTTTTTCCAAAAAGACAAAACAACTTTTCTGCACGTTCTGACAAAGCATAATTGTCTTTACATTGTAGAATCTTTGTCTTTTCCTTTTTGTCTCTCCTGTAGAAGGCTTTAACTAAAAGAAGAATGTCAACTTTGAACCTTTCATCTTCTGTTATGGCCATTTTGATATAAGAAATGGTCTGTCACCCATTTCAGATATCCCTTTGTCTTCATGTAACAGAACAACGTAGGCAGTCTTTGCAGAATATGTTTTTCCACTTTGTCTTCGACTTTGTAACCAATCTTGTAGTCTAAAACAATACACGAGGACATGGAAACATATTCCATAAAGTGTTTAGCCTGTTCACAAAGAACAATTTCTGTTCACAAAGAATAGGAGGACACTTAGAATTTGTCCAAGCTGCTCAACAGGATAGAGCAGCGTAGACAATTTTTGTCCAGCCTAACAACTTGGACAATCTGCCTTAGTTGCAACAGATGCAACAGGGTAAACAACTTTGACTAATATTGCGAATCACTCTGATCAGGCTATATCTTGTAGCTGCTGGGGGAAGGAAGGAAAGTAGGGTTTCCTTCCAGAACCGGAGAAGGTAAAGGTTTCAATAAGGCATTAAGAGGCCTTAAATTATACCTTTAAGTGCATCAAACAGGTTTGATTGATAATCTCCCCCTAAGATGTAGAACAGGTTTGACTGAGGCCTTTTTGTGCCTAACAATCTCCCCCTATTTGCAATAATCAGTCTAAGTTGATTCTATCAATAATCATTATATATTTTTACAATACACCTTGCTGAAATGAAATTACAACATTGAAGTAAAGTAAAGGATCAATTTATGTATACTGATTTTGATTACAACAACGCATGTTCTTACAAGAGTACAACAAATGTACTAAAGAAGATTACAACTAATGTAATAAGAAAATTACAACTAATGTAATAAAGTACAACATATGTACAAGGTACAGTTTCAATAAATTTTTGACTGTTGATAGTGGGAGCAAATAATGGCAAGTCTGTACAACTTATGGACAGCTTGCATTCTTCATCTACTCAGTAGTAGATGGACGTCCAAGCTGTTGTGGTTCTTTTTCGAACATTTGTTCAAAATGATCTATGGTTTCTTCAATTTCCTCCATTTTAGTTCTGAGGAACATGAAGTTAGGATGTTGAAGCTCTCTTCTCTCTTGGAACCCTTTGAGCTGTTCCCGGATCTCTGCTCTTCATCTTGTAGATTGTTTGAAGGAGTTGGCAATTCTAAAAGCTATGAGTTGCTTAAGACCAACCTTATGCAAATCAGATGCTCTCTTGAAACACTTTTTCTTTGTTAGGGGATCTACAAAAAATACCGCAAACTCAGGTTCCTCTATTAGCTTGTCTTCCTCATGTTCCACTCCTCTGGGCAGGCTGTGATCTACTCCCTCGATCTCAACAGCTAGATCTCCTTGATCAATCATTATTAGGAGTTCTTCTAGCTCAGTATCCATCCTCTTTCTCCTGGCCTTAATCTTGGGTTCAACCACTGAGGTACCCTTGATTTGTTCTTCCGTAATCAGGCCAAGATTCTTAACTCTTTCCATTAAAGTTTTGACATATGCCCTAATAGTCTTCGCAGTTTCAGACTTAGACTGACTCAGGGCAACTGCCAATTCCACCCATTCTCTGTACCCTTTTTGAGCAATATCAGTGTGTTCATATGCTTCCAGTTCTGCACCTTCAGCACCTAGCCTGGTTATCTGGATTTTCCACTGTTTGTCTTTCTTTGAAATGGGAACAGCTTTGACAATTATTTCTTTGGCAAGTCTTCTATTGGTAACGTCAAAGAATTTCTTTCTTGCCAAGTTGTCAAAGTGTATTTGGGCTCTTGCTGAGGAGGATGTTGACTTTGATTTGATCACAGAGACCTGAGCACCCTTTTTCTTTTTCTCCTTTCTCAGCCACTGACTCATTGGCAGCCTCTAGTAGTTTCCTTTGAACATCCAAGGAAGGAATTTTAGTTTTTCTTGCCTCCTTGTATGTAAAGGCCTTTACAGCTTTAGCAGAGGCTTCTTCACTTTTTATCCTTTCAAAGATTCGAAGCTGCTCTTATTTGTATTCATAATAAGTCTCCATAGGAAGACCCTCTTCTTTGGCTCGAGCCTTGTCAAATTTTAGTTGAGCAGCTTTGAGATAGTCAGGGTCCACTGAGGCTTTCCTCTTTCCTTTAACTGTTGTGGTTATGATAGCTTCAGGTTCCTCTTCTTCTTCTTCATCAGTTTGCTCCAAGATCAGATGTCTCATTCTGCTTGGCCTGTCCCCAAGAATGAATTCCTCCCCCTTAGATGGTGGAGGGTTCGGAGATCCAGCCTGAGTAGGCTGAGCAGCTTTAGTTGTTTTGGAGACATCTGCAGTAGGACCTGTTTGGGAAATACCTGCTGCTTGTCCCACTGATGCTGATTTCTTCTTAGAGGGAGACGAAGATTTCTCCCCCCTTAGACTTGGTCTTTGAGGCACATATCTTCTTCCCCTTTGAAGGAGATGGCACAGAGCCTTCAACAATGGGTCTGCCTGAAGAAACGAATTCAGCAGGCTGGGCAGCAGGTTTGGAACCAACAAGGCTATGCACTAAGAAACCCAAGTTGTCCTTCACCTCTACAAGTTGACGCAGGCTTAAAGAGAGGTAGAGTGGGAAGTAGCAAGAGATGACAGCTGAGCAATGGCTTCCCTATCAGAAGCTGGGAACAACAAACTTTGAAGCTGTGCAAGATTTAGTTCAAGAGAATCTTGTATATCATCAATGTTTGATGACACAGAATTGGACAGAGAGACCACTAAGGTGTTCAAGCTAGCCAAAGTGGAAGGGAGAGTGGTGGTGCAGGTGTCAAGGAGAGCTAACATCTGTTGGAAAACAGTTGCCAGGGAGGACACTGAGTCCTGTTGGGTAGAAAGAATTGTGGAGAGAGTAGAGGAGAGTGTTTGCAGCTGTGCAGTGAGTGCAAGTAGCTGAGAGGATTGATCAGCTTGGGGATCATGGGTTGGAATAGAAGTCCTAAATGAATCAAGGAACCTTTTAAGCAGAGCAGACACAGAGTCTGAGATGAGAGAAGGTAGGGAGGTCATTGAGGTTTCTAAAGAACCAACTTTGTTGGTCAGCAAAGATAGCTGATCCTTCAAAGGAAGATCTTTTGGGGATGGAGGAGTATGTGTGGATTGTTTGGATTGAGTTGATGGGGAAGAATGGGAATGTGATGGTGATGGGGAAGATGCAGTGGTTTGAGGATTAGTGGGGGAAGGTAGGGAGACTTTGGAGAGTAATTCCATAGCCTGGGCATATGTGAGATGGCCCAACTTGGAAGGGTCAAGGGAACCTTCAGCAGTGGCTATATCTGCATCATTAGGAGAGGTGGTAGGAGTTGGTGGCCTTTCAGATGCTGCTTGTGTTGTAGCACCTTCATTAAGACCTGGGGTAGTTCCCTCCGCAGCACCTTGGTTTTTAGGTACCTCTTCATGGGGAGAAGGGACGTGCATTTCAACATCATCAGTGGTGAAACCTGAGGATGGAATGTGAACTTTGGGAGCAGCCTCACCAGAGGGATGGTTCATGCCCTCGGGTTCATCAGCTTGGGATGAGGGTCTTTTAACAGCTGTTGGGTGTACAACAGCTGCATCACTAGGAGCAGAAGTTTGTGGCTGATCTGCTGGATGGTCTGTTCTAGCAGCTTTGACACCTCGTGGAGACTCAGTTGGTGTAAGAAAAGTATGAAATGGAGACTGTGTGGACTCAGTATGGAGTGGAGTGAACTCCTGTCTTTCAATATCCTCAGCCTGTTGGGAGGCTGGGATAGTGGATGTGGTAGTCTCTTTTTGTACAACTGGTTCCTATTGGGAGGAACCACAGGGTCTAGGCGGACTCTGGGTTGACTCTTGTTGGAGTGAAGTCTGCTCCAAATGTGCTGTACTTTCTCCCAAAATAGGAGAAGCAGCAGGGGTTGCTTCTTTGTCAACTGACTCCTGTTGAGAGGGGTCGGAGGGGCTAGTTTGGGATGATGGTTTCTTCCTAGCTAGAGATTTTCTCCTTGAGTATTGAGACATGATGGGGGATTGGGGAGAAGTAGCAGGAATTTGTGTTTGGACTGGTGGTGAGACTGGGTCAGAAATAGGATGGTTAACATGTTCCATGGTTTCAGGTGCCACAGAGGCACCAACCACAAAGGCTTCAGGTTCAACAGATGAACCAGGGTGAGAAGTCTGCTCCTCCTCAGCCACTGAGTCTGATGGGACAGACTTAGACTTAACTGTTTTAGCCTTCTTGCGGACAGGCTCAGCTTCAGTCGATTCCAGGCCCCTTTTTACTACCTTGGGCCTGGATTTGGATTTTCTCTTGGGAGCAGCCACTGGATCCACCCTCACAGTAGAGGGTCCTTCCACCAAACCAAGTAACCTCCTCATTGGTGTAGATAGAGGAGGCTCATTGTTGAGTACTGGAGTGTAAAAGACTCTATTTCCAATGACTACAAATGCAGCAGTAGTTAACAAGGGTTGAGAGTTGTAGAAATGCTCACCACAGACATGTTTGAAGATGAGGCTTGGAAACCTTGGGTAATCGACAGCAGTAGGGCGAAGTTCTTGCTGCACCAATTTCCTCATATTCACGAAAGTCCATCTGGCCATGTTCAGTGTAGTCTCATCCACAAACTGCTGGACTATAAGAATTTCATCCCTGCTAAGCTGGTCAAAGGAACCAACTTTGCATCCAAAAGACATCACAACAGAGGCAAATAAGAAACTATAAGTGGGTGATAAAACCTTTCGGATAAGAGTGGCTCTAACTTTGGGTTCTGCTACACCACAGAAGCGTAGCAGATTTCCCATCTAATCATTCTCAGGCTGTGGTTTCTCGTATGTTTCTGCAACAGGAAGATGAAGGACTTCCCTGAGAAGAGTAGTGGTTATCTCAATGGTCTGAGTCCCATTGAGAATGGTTCCCCTGATGGTTTTGGTTGAAGGATCATAAGCATATGTGTACAAAAACTCATAAACCATCTATTGGTACAGGACACCAGGAGAGGCAGTCATAGTATAATGCAGGGGGTGAACTTGCATCCACCATTTTTTCATAAGCCTTTCCCATGTAGTTTTGTGGAATGGTTAGGTTTGCTATATAGTTAGTGGGTTTCAGGGTGAGCATCGTGGTAACTGAGGGATGTTTTTCGACATCATCACCAACGAAAACTGGAAGCAGGGGGTTGTTTTGGTGAGCCATTTGGAAAGTAGTAAGAGGAGTGATGCATAACACTTAGTCAATTTAGGGTTTTCAGGTAGTTATGAAAGCAGAAGATGTTAGTGCAATCCTGTGTGACGATAGCAATCTAAGTATAGATGACATTTTGTAATAGTCAATTTGTTCGTAATTGCATGCTTGTTATATACATGCTTGTTATATGTTTGTCATAGGTTTGATAAATGTTTGATATTAGTTGTATATATGTTTGAACTGGTTGTAAATGATGTTTTACAATAAGTTCAAAGATAAGTTCAAACATAAGTTCAAAGGTAAGTTCAAACATAAGTTCTAGAACAAGTTCAAAGACAAGTTCTAGAATAAGTTTAAAGGCCATAGTTCGAACTTATGGTGGACAAGTACGTGGGCTTGGGCCCTCTTGAACTTGTCCAAGGCAAGTTCGAATATGAGGGTTATAATTAAGGGTTAACCAGTTTTAATTAAAAAAACCTTTTGGCAGACTTAAGCTAAAAGGCGATTACGAACATACTGAGGCGATTGTGTGTGTTCTTGGAGAGAATCACGTGTCGGGATGTTCTAGTGTGTGTCTATCATCGTGTGTGTCTCCGTGTTCCGTGTGTGTGATCTATCCGTCAAACCGCTAACGAGGATTCCGCACTCATTGGACGGCGTCGCGTCAAGATAGGATCTGTAGGTAGGTGACCTTACAAGTGGTATCAGAGCCATAAGGGTGTTCATCGTTTTCTTCGTGTTCATATTCAACATCCTTGGTGTTTTGGCGTTTTTGGACGGCAAAATCACATGTTTGGTTAGTTTTTCGAGTTATACAAGCAAGATAACGGAGAAAAGTTTAAATTGGTTCACCTTTTTGGTCGAAATCAGTATTTTTAGACTTAAAAATATTCGTTTTAACTGAAAACTTGAAAAAACTCAAACTTTTGTCCGTTTTCCAAACTTGCGGCGCTCGAACATAGGGGGTATTAGGGTTTGTTCGAATTTGTCAGAAACTCGAACTTGTCAGAAAATACGCTCCTCACGAACTTGATTTAGGGTTTCATTCGAATTCGGCTGAGATTCGAACCTGCTAGCATTCGAATTTCCCAGACTTCGAACTTGTCAGTCCTTCGAATTTGTTGATTTCGAACTTAATCAATATCGAATTTAATTTGAAACGAATTATATCTTAAACTAGTTCAGTTCGAAAGGGTTAACTTTTAATTAATTTTAAAATAAATTACCTAAGTTCGAATACAAAAAGTTTAGTAAGGATGACTAGTTTGCAAAAGTTTATCGAAATGGACCACGAGGTTGGCAAGGCAAATTCTCCGCCAAAACTGATGAGGTTGGAAGACTACTACTGGTGGAAGGATAGGTTTGCTGACTTTTCAACGACATGCGAATGTGGATCTGTATCAATGAGGGATACATTCCACCTACTCAGGAGTTTGAGGGCCGTCAAAGAGTCTTGACATATCAGAAGATGAAGGATGATGACAAGAAACTGTATGAGGCCGGAAACAGAGCTTTTTCTATCATTCGCATGGCACTACCTTAGGAGATTCTACACACCTTCAGGAATCATCGTACAGCTAAAGAGCTATGGGATGCACTCGAGAAACGGTGTGAAGGAAATCCGAGGGTTCGAAATGGAAGGACCGAGATGCGGAAACAGCAGTTCGCAATTTTCAAAGTATTGAAAAATGAAAAGCTGGATGAGACGATCACAAGGTTCTACCATTTATTGACAGAGCTGGATAATCACGATGTTGATTATAAAGAGACTGAGAAAATAGAAAAGCTTCTTGATGCTTTACCTGCGAAGTGGGAAATGTACATAGCGCTGATCAAGCATGATGAAGAAAAATTTTCAGACTCTCACTCTAGAAGGGGTCATAGGAACGTTGAGGGCTTACAATTTTCAGTTGCAAAAGAAGGAATGGGAATATGATCAAGTCCAAGATCCAGAAATGTATTTTGGTAAGACAAAACCGTCTGTTGCAAGTGAACTGAAGACAGCTACAGCTTTCTATTCTGGAGAAGCATCTATCCCAGTAGAAGTAGAAGACACAAGCAGTCGGGCTTTCTTAGGGTATTCTAAACCAGAAGATAAACCGACTCACTCAGCATCTACTTCTCAACAGTACACAAAGATGCCTATGAGTGCACAATCAGCCGAAACTTATCTGAATCTTTTGGCCTCGTTTGTTGCAGCATATGGAAATTGTGTACAAGGAAAAATTAACGATCCTGCGTTATGGGAAGAGGACTATGATCAGGTGGATCCTGATGATTTGGAGGAAATGGATCTTCAATGGCAACTGGCCAAGTTGACTCAAAGGGTCAAAAGGTTCATAAAACGAACAGGCAGAAATCTGAACGTTAGCAACAATAAAATTGGGTTCGACAAATCCAAGGTTAAGTGTTATAACTGCCAAGGATTAGGTCATTTTGCACGCGAGTGTCAGCGACCCAAAGTTGAAAACTATCAGAATCAATCTCAGGGAAGATATCAGCCTGGTAGTTCGAGTAATCAAGCGAACATCGCTGTTCTGTTAACGAACGTATCATTAGAAAGACAGCTTGATGGGACTTACGATTGGAGTTCTCATCCTGAGTCTAATGCTAGAGCCTTCATGGCTGAAGTAACTAAGACTGGGGATGATGGAGCAGAGGAAGTAACAGAGGACAGCGAACAGAATGATACAAGTCCTATGTTGGTGGAGAAGTCAGACAATCAGACCATTCTGGAGTTTGCTGCACAAATGGCGAACATGGAATCACATCACAAAAAGGTAATTCTGAACTTCTCTACATTCCGTGATTTATGTGTTTTATGTGCTACTTCCAATGATAGATTGAATTTAGTTCTAGAAACACATAACAATTTAACTGCTCAAATAGAATCCTTAAAATCAGAAAATGCTAGTCTCCTAGATATTAAAGAAGATCTTAGGAATAAGCTAAAAGCAGATGCTGAAGATGTTATAGTTCTAAAAGACAAATTAAGTGAGCAATGTGTCAGGATAGAACTTATGTATGAGCATGTTGAGGCTTTAACCAAAGAACTTACAATTAAGGAGGTCGAGCTAGCTGAATCTAAAGTTAAAGTTGCAGAAGTGAAGAGTAAGTTAGAAAAGTTTAGGAACTCTTCTCTAAATCTAGGGAAAATCTTAGATGCTCAACGTCAAACTAAGAAACCAGTAGGTTTAGGTTATCAAGAGAGTCCTCCACCTTTCAACGACAATTATGTGCCTCAACCTCAGGATAAAATTGATAAACTAGTAGAATCAGAGGTAGCAACTGAAACAGTATCTGAATCTGATAAGGATAAATCAACTAAGGTGACTAATAATAATTCCACAATTAAGAAAGTCAAGTTTGTGCAGTCTTCTAGTGACAAAATTCTAGGAGAAGCTAAACCTGAGGCGAATAATCAGAAAGAGGAAACAGTCATGATAGTTGAGAAGGAAAAGCATGACAATAGTGAGACACCAAAGTCAAAGGGCACTCATAAGAAGTCCATTGATAAAATGTATTGCTTTAGATGTCATGAGAGGGGACATGTTGCGTCTAGCTGTCCATACAAGAAAGTAGAGTCTACACCCTCTAAACCAGAGTCTAGACCTATTGTTGGAAAGCCTGAACAACATAAACCATCACCTAGTGTAGCTAGCACAAGTGGTTCTCAAAACACTGAGAAAATTGTGAATGCCACACCAAAGACTGCTGTTAGGCAAGTACCTGTGTCGGTTAGACCAAATGAAGTGGTTAGGACTAATTCGCCGAATAGAGTCCCTAATCAGTCTAGGTCAGGACCTCAACAATATTATAAGAGTACAACACCTAGAAGAACTTACACTCCAGTTAGGTCTCACACTCCTCAAAGACATCAGACACCAGGTAGAGCCCAGGGATACCACTCTGAAATGCCATATAATAGAAATTATTCAAGGGCTCAAAAGCAAATGCCTACCCAAAGGCCAAGAGTGAAATTAAATCACTCTGCACCACAACAAGTTCTCAATCAAACACCCAAGTCACCTGAAAGGAGAGATGTGTATTTGAAGGAGTTCACGTATGTGGATGAGAACGGTATTACCAAGTCAGTCATGGCTTGGGTTCCCCGTGATAACTAACTTATATTCTTTCATGTGCAGGAGCTAACTACAGGTCTCAACAACAAGTGGTTCGTCGATAGTGGTTGCTCTAGGCATATGACTGGGGAAAGAAGACTGCTCACAGACTTCAAGGGAGGGAACAAGGGATTCGTATCATTTGCCGGGAACAAGGGAGGAAATATCACTGGAACAGGAGTGATCACTAATTGGACTATCACACTTGATCAAGTATATCATGTTTATAGACTTGCTCACAATCTCATTAGTGTCTCTCAGATCTGTGATAAGAAGAATTCAGTTCTTTTTACTGATACTGAAGCGTTAGTGCTGAAGCCGGGATTCAAAATACCTGAAGAGTGGATTATGATTAGAGCCCCAAGGAAGAATGATTTGTACATGTTAGACATGAACATCTCAGATTCGTCGATGGGAACAATATGCCTGTTGTCTAAAGCTTTAGAGTCCGAATCCGTCTTATGGCACACACGCATGACACACTTGCACCTAAGGAAAGTGAACTACATCACTAAACATGGTCTGGTGCAAGGTGTCCCGATGAAGAGTTTTCAGTTTGACTACAAGTGTGTACTATGCAAGAAAGGCAAACAACACAAGAAGTCACACAAGTCAAAGACTCAAAACTCGATAGCTTCCACTTTTGATTTGTTGCATATGGACCTATTCGGACCTATCAACAAAAGAAGTATAGGTGGTAGTTGGTATTGTTTAGTTATCACTGATTACTCACGATTTTCATGGTTTTTCTTTTTAGGTACGAAGGACGAAACAGCTGCAAAGTTGATCGGGTTCTTAGACCAAGTCGAAAACTCCTATGGGACACGGGTACAATTGAAAATCACTTATCGTCACTAAACCTGAATGACGACGGTCAATGTTTTCCAAAGACGAGCATTCCATCAACTTCTGAGCCTACAACGACAGAAGATGGGTCTCCAGCAGAGAATGATTCTGAAATACATTCAAATGAAAATCAGGCTAGTACTTCTACTTCCGAAGACAATGATCATGAGGAAGAAAATGTACCGTCTGAGGTCGTTCCCCCGTTAGGTGAAATAGGATCAAACTTATGAGATAGTCTTAGGGCCGATGAGATTGAAACATCAAGGATAAACAAGGATCATCCGGTTGAGAGCATCATAGGAAATCCGCATTCTGGTCTGAGAACTAGGAGTAGTTTGAATAACAACACAGTGCTGTTGTCGATGATTAATGACTCCGAGGCTTTTCACACTTGTCTTTATTCATGTTTCATCTCACAAGTAGAGCCGAAAAATGTGCAAATGGCACTGAAAGATAAATCTTGGGTTCAAGTGATGCAAGAAGAACTGTCACAATTCAAAAAGCTTGAAGTGTGGGAGTTAGTGTCGCTACCTCGAGGGGAAGTTGCAATAGGAACCAAATGGGTTGTTAAGTGCAAAAGAGATGATCTGGGTATTGTTACTCGCAACAAGGGAAGAATTGGTGATTCAACCAAGAAGAGGGAATCGATTACAACGAGGTATTTGCACCAGTGGCAAGGCTGGAGGCAATCCGATTGTTTCTCGCCTTTGCGTCCTTCAAAGGATTTAAAGTCTATCAACTTGATGTAAAGAGTGCCTTTCTGTATGGAAAGATGAAGGAACTGGTGTACGTCGAACAACCGCCTGGGTTCACTGATCCAATGTTTCCCGACAGAGTGTATCGACTCGATAAGGCTCTGTATGAATTGCATCAGGCACCAAGGAAATGGTATGAGACACTGTCAACTCATCTTTTGGACAACAGGTTTGAAAGAGGGAGAATTGATAGTACTTTGTTTGTGAAGAGAAAGGGTGAATATTTTATCTTGGTACAAGTGTACGTGGATGACATCATTTTCGGGTCATCAGACGAGCAGATGTGCAAAGATTTCGAGAAGGTGATGAAGTCAAAGTTTGAGATAAGTGCTATGGGAGAGCTAAACTTCTTTCTAGGTTTGCAAGTTGAACAGAGGAAGGAGGGCATGTTTATCCATCAGACGAAGTATGGAGCGCTTCGGGATGGAAGGAACATAGCTGACTGCTCATTTTAGTACTCCGATTCAAGTGAATCACAATCTTGGACCGGGTACAGAAAGTGATACTGATGTGGATCCAACTCTATGTCGGGCCATGATCAGATCACTCATGTATTTAACTGCTTCTAGACCTTACATAATGTTTGCTGTGTGTATTTGTGCTAGGTTTCAAGCCAATCCGAAAGAAATGCATATGAAAGCTGAGAAGCGGATTCTGAGACACCTCAAGTCGAAACCGAAGCTGGGACTTTGGTATCATGCAGATGGTGATCAGGAATTGGAGGCATACACAGATTCAGATTATGGAGGTTGCAGCTTGAACCGGAAGTCAACAACTGGATGTTGTCAGTTCCTTGGAGGGAGGCTCGTATCCTGGCAATGCAAGAAACAGACTTCGGTAGCTGTGTCAACGTGTGAGGCCGAATATGTAGCTGCTGATAGTTGCTGTTCACAGGTTTTGTGGATACAACCACAATTGCGGGACTACGGTATGACTTACACTCATACTCCCATTAGGATAGATAATCAATCTACTATTGCTATAACTAATAATCCAGTTAAACACAGTAAAACAAAGCACATAGACATAAGACATAATTTCATACGTGATTGTGCTGAAAAGAACTTAATAAAGCTGGTAAAAGTGGCAACGGAAGATAATAATGCTGATTTATTCACTAAAGCTTTTGATAAGTCACGCTTTGAGTTGTTAGTTCAACTAAATGGTATGCGTAATCCAGAGTAACTTGACCTTAGTATCTTTTTCTTTCCCTTTATAGTAAGTTAGTGTTTAAAGTATATTTTATTTCCTTTAATAGTAAGTTAGTAGGTTAGTTTATTAACTTATCTTAAGAAATTGAAAAACAAAAAAAAGAGAGAAAACCATAAAAATCTCAAAGAAAGAGAATATTAGAAAATTGAGTTAAGTCTTAGAGACATAGGTTCAAAGTGACGAAAATTAGCACAGTCGATACAATCTCTAAGTGTTAAGCTTTCACACATAATGCACCAAAAAAAATTCTATGTGATATACACTTTCTCGTTTGATATGTTGGTAGACATAACACACAAAAGAAATCTCATGAGCTAATAAAATATTCAAGAAAAAGTCATATGTGTAACTAACTTAGATGTATGACCAAATGGTCTTATTTAGTATGTTAGAGACATACAAACAATGATTCTAAATGAGGTATGCAAATTTTCAGGGGGATGTATAGCAACATCAAATACATCTTAAAAGAAAAGAAAACAAAAGAAAAATTTTGATGAAGAAAAGGGAGTCAAAACAAGTCGCTTTGTTGTACGTAAGTACAGACCTGTCACCTCTGTTTTGACTCGAGTTAGCAAAATAAGTCGCTTTGCTGTACGTAAGTACAGACCTGTCACCGCTGTTTTGCTAACTTTAAATAAACTTTAAGACAAACTAAGACACTCTTTTGTATGTAAATACAGAACTGTGTCTGACGTTTGCCTTTTAAAGAAAATTTTCAATACCGAAAAGTTATAATCATTGTGTGTCTGCCTTGATCATAGAAGTATATCTAACTATGGGACACGTAAGGTAGTCTCTTGGTAAATAAAAAGGCCAGGGGATATTCCAAAGTGTAAAATGTTTAAAGGGAAAATCATACCGACAATTGACTTGAAATGTATATCACGACAAACAATCCATGGAATAAAAAATTCCTAAGTGTGAAAGTGTAATATTGAAAGTGCGTTTGACACCGCTATCTGATTGAACCTTCTTTGACTTTCTCCCAAAACTATTCTGTTAGTTTAGGTCGTAAATTGTTTTTTAAAAAAAGTATTTTTGAGTAGTTTAAGTGTCCTTTTTATTCAAATTGTATTTTATTTTATTTTATTCAAGTAGGAAAAAGGTCAACGTTACTAGGATGCATTTTTTGTTGAATAAACAAATATTGCGTGAAAATCTGTTGCTTAGTGTGAATGATTCTGCAAGGTTTGTAAAATTCCGTTACACGAAAAAGTTGAATTTTATTCAAGTAGTTTCAAAATTTTCACTTAAGTTCGAAATTCATACAAATTCGAACTTCACTTTGAATTTGTCAGGAAGTTCGAACTTATGCTAGGTTCGAAGGTAGTTGGTATAAATAGGTCAACAGTACTTCATTTTAGGCACCTACCCTCGAATTTCTTCATTCGAACTTGTCTCCGACGATCTCGAACTTGTTTTTCGAACTTGTCGTGTTTTGAATTTCTCACTATTCTTCGAAGTTTTCCTTTCATTTCTAGAACATACACATATATTTAGGTATAGTAATCATTATTATACAAAGTATATGTAGTTTAGGACATTATTGTGACAATAATCGAGTCTATTTGATGATTATTTGGGTTTAAACTATGTGGTTTAAAATCACAAGTTTTGACGGATAAAAGTTCAAATAGATCATATATAACTTCGATTAGAACCCAATAGGACTAGATTATACTGTTTTTTTAGGTCAAATGGGGTTAAAATCTTGGATTTTAGTTTGAAAGTGACCGACTTCGAACATGTTCTTCAGGTTCGAACTTGTTAGAAAGTTCGAACTTGTTGAAATATCTACAAGTTCGAAGTCAGTCAAGTTCGAACATATTCCTCGAATTTATTTAAATTCAAATGTTTTTAAAATGAATTCGAACTTGTCTAAGTTCGAATGTGTTAGATTTCGTACTTATGTAAGTTAAAAATTATGCAAATTTGAAATAAAGAAGTTTCATTTTATTTTTTAAATACTAATGTTGTTTGTTGTTTCTGTGTACAGATATGGTTGATCGGGCGTTCTATAATAAGCATAACATGGTTATGTCTGTGGATCGGGAATTGCCTGAAGCATAGTCGTACCGTCAGATGATTGAGTTCCTGACACAGTAGCGAGTCTCATACGCTCTGACTCACAACCTTCAAATCATATTGCCTTATGTGCGACAATTTTGGGAGCATCTTCAAGTTGATTGCTCGGTGACGCCTACCGTACTAAGAACAAGAGTTGGGGGACAACCAATAGTCTTTTCGGCTGATATGTTAAGGCAAATCCTACAGTTAGGATCAGAAGACCAAGAAGCAGGGCCTATAGATTTTCCGTTACATATCAGGCAACCGGTGTTTTTGAGAATGGGATACGCCCAAGACATCACAAAGGCTTCTTATGTGAAGAGTGGCTTGATTGGCCAATGACGTTATCTTGTGCACGTCATTATGGTTTGTTTTGCGCCGCAGAAGGCTGGATTTGACACAATGGTGTCTAAACTGCAATCGGAATTGATTGCCTTGGTGTACAACAGGCGCTTCAGTTTTTCTGAAATGTGTTTTGGGGAGTTTGTGCACCAAATCACAGCTCCGGTGAGGGAACGATTTTTGATGTACCCTCGATTTGCGATGATGATCACTCGCCACTTTTTGCCCAATTTGCCACCACTTCCATATCTAAGTGGCGTGGCCATAATCGATAAGAGGATTTTTGCTGATTGCCAGACCCACAATGCAAGAAGGGCTGAGCAGGTCAGGCCCCAAGTGGCACCTCTGTTCGGGGCAATTATTGACCCTTATTTTGTAGCCCCAGAAGGTGAAAATTGGACAGGTGACATTCAGCAGCAGCAACAACAGCAGCCACAACAACAACAGCAACAGCAACAGCCACAACAGCGTCAGAGGCAAAGAGCTCAGGCTAGAAGAGCTCCGGTTGCCAGACCCACTCCTCGCCCACAGCCAGCTTCGGAAGCTGCTGGGCCATCTAGTTCAGCTCCACAGTACAACGAGCGGGAGCAAACTCTAGAAGAGACTTGGGCTCAAGGAACTACTACCGAGCAGGATATCATTGCAGCATTAGTTCATGACATTTTGGAGCCTCCGACTGAGTTCAATGATATCTTTAGGGACATTGATGAATACCAGCCATAAAAAGCTGAGGATATGGACACTGAAGTCCATGGAGAAGAAGAAGGAGAAAGAGTACAGGCTGAGGCTGAGGGTCAAGTAGAGACAGCCTCCGAGTCTAACTCCGAGTCTAGTTCGGAGGAGATAGAAGTTGCTGATCCGGCTGTCACAATTGGCAGATATGGATCGAGATTAGTGGTCAGTAGAAGGAAAATGACAAGACAAGCAGGTAGGGATGCAAAGGCAGAAGACTCGGATTTTGAACAAGAAGAGGAAGTTCCACTCGTACCTAGGCATAGGGCGAGGAGGCATAGATTTATGCAGGGAGCTCCATCCACCTCAGCTCCTCAGACAGTGTTACCGGCTGCTACACCAACCTCAACCACCGCTCCAACTTCATCCGCCTCCATTCCATCAACTTCGACTTCATACACAGACAATAAGCGGTTCACTGAGCTGAAAGGAAAAGTGGACTTCCAAACAGTCCAAAATTTTCAATTGTCCACAGCTGTGAAAGAACTGCAACAGTATAATGCCAGACTTGATCAAGAAAATGCAGAGTTACGGACAACTGTGTCTGAGCAACAGTCTGAGCTGCTGACGATGAAGACTCTCCTTGAGCAATTATTGAAAAATCTGCAAGCTCAGGGGTAGAGTAGCTGTAAGGAAGATCAGGTGAGGAGTTTAGATGACGATGGCAATGATCCAGATGCTCAAAAAGAAAGTGAGCTAGCAGATCTTTCTCAGAAAACTGCTCAGCAAGCACAAATTCAGGGGGAGCCTAGTCAGTCTAGTATGGGAGAAGGAGGTGAAGGCGAAGCCTCAAAGAGTATTGAACATGAAATGATTGAAGCTTTGATGGGTCTTGATGATGAAGATGAGTTTGGTTTTGATCAAGAAGACTTGCAAGAAGGGGAATTTATTCCAGAAGACGTGGTCGATTGGTAGTCAGATGATGATGTTATGGAGGATGAGGATGAGAATATAGATGAAGTAGTTATCCCAAAGCAGCCTATCACCAAACAGTATATACATAATGAACAGAATGTGATAGATCTGTATGAGCTTAACCTATCATATACGGATGAATCAGAACCTGAAGTAGCTGAAAAGGAACAAACAAGAGAAGAAATGATAAAGCTAAGGTTCAAGAAGGAGGAGAAGAAGACAGATCTGGCAGTGAAGAAGAGAATGAGATTGCCAAGTCCTGGAAATCTCTCACGAGGGATCTTAAGTTGGTTCTTTGATAGAGAACTGCAGCTATTCGTGCTCAAGAGAAGAGATGGGCTTCAGTACTTAAGGAGAACTTTGAAAGTTTTCAATACACTGCCCAAATGTGAAGTAAACGAACTGGCCTGGAAAGAGCTTATCAACTTGGGAGACGACCCCTACGCTGAATTTAAGCTAAAATCATCAGAAAGGAGGGGAGGTCTGGAAAGTTTGAAAGAATAAAGCCAAGGTAAGGCAAAAGAGTTGAAGATCAGTCAAGAATAGATCCCCACACTGGAAAGCCTTGGGCTAGGATGGTTTACAATCCAATCCGATGTCTCAAGAAAGTGCCGATGAAGTCAATGCCACAGGATGTAGTTAGCAACATGAAATGGTGGTATGTTGACAATGAAACGACTGAAGCAGTGTTGGAGGATCAAGATGAAAAGACTATTTTGAAAGTATACGATCCACTGCATCTGATCAACTTATCCAAGGACGACCTGAGAAAGCTTCATGATCAGCCGATTTTCTTTCACGAAGGCTGGAGATCAGAAGGCAGGAAGTTCCAGAAGGTGGTTAGAGTTTGTATAGATCAGGGATTATATGCTGGTAGTAGTTTGTATAGTTCGAGTACTTAGACAAAATATATATAGTTAGAAGTTATCGTCAATGGGGAGTCTGTTAGTGCATCCTGTGTGACGATAGCAATCTAAGTATAGATGACATTTTGTAATAGTCAATTTGTTCGTAATTGCATGCTTGTTATATACATGCTTGTTATATGTTTGTCATAGGTTTGATATATGTTTGATATTAGTTGTATATATGTTTGAACTGGTTGTAAATGATGTTTTACAATAAGTTCAAACATAAGTTCAAAGATAAGTTCAAACATAAGTTCAAAGGTAAGTTCAAACATAAGTTCTAGAACAAGTTCAAAGACAAGTTCTAGAATAAGTTCAAAGGCCATATTTCGAACTTATGGTGGACAAGTACGTGGGCTTGGGCCCTCTCAAACTTGTCCAAGGCAAGTTCGAATCTGAGGGTTATAATTAAGGGCTAATCTGTTTTAATTAAAAAAACCTTTTGGCAGACTTAAGCTAAAAGGCGATTACAAACATACTGAGGCGATTGTGTGTGTTCTTAGAGAGAATCATGTGTCGGGACGTTCTAATGTGCGTCTATCATCGTGTGTGTCTCCGTGTTCCGTGGGTGTGATCTATCCGTCAAACCGCTAACGAGGATTCCGCACTCGTTGTACAGCGTCGCGTCAAGATAGGATCCGTAGGTAGGTGACCTTACAGTAGAGAAGAAGAAGATGATGAAATAGTGAAAGAGGTATTTATTGGATTTGAATGTGAGTGATTAGGAGAGAGAAAGGTTTGGGCGGATGATTTGAAATGTTCTTTAACGGAAAACGGAACGGTTTGCCATGTCAGAATGGTTGTCAAACCACTTGACCGTTTTTAACTACTAACACACGTTAACAAACTTTATCCGTAGGTAATTAAGTTAAATAAACACATAATTTAAGAAACTTAAACATGAAGAAAGGTAATTAAAACTGATGTTTCAAACTGTTGTTCAAACCTGTGATGAGCAGGTTTCATCACAAGCTTATCATCCCTCAAGCTGTTCATTCAAACTATAACACTAGATGAGAACAAGTTTCATTAAGAAGCCTGTTCAATTAGTTGATCAGATTCAAGACAATGTCTTGCATGAAAGGATGAGAGAGTGAGCAGGTTAGGGGTTTGTACAACAAAACAAGTTTGAGATTAAAACATATTTTGTCAAGCCTGTTATACGTCCAAGCTGTCTAAGTTTTTCAGAAATTGGCTAAGTACAGAACAAGCAGGGCCTGTCTTGTCCAAGCTGTTCTGAGAAAACTGAACAGTTTGAATCATGCGATCTATTAGAGCATCAATGACACTTAGTCTTTTTTTATTTAACATGCCCAGCTTGCTCACAAGGTAATTAAACCTATTTCATCAAGAGGTTTGGTGAAAATGTCTGCAAGCTATTCATCTAAGGAATTAAAACTTACCTCCACATTACCTTTCTGGATGTGGTCTCTGCTAAAGTGATGTCTGACTTCTATATGATTTGTTCTCTAATGAAATACTAGATTGTTGGAAATAGCTATGGCACTTTTATTATCACACAGAATAGGAATTTTCCTATATACAAGTCCATAATCCTCAAGCTGATGCTGCATCCATAGAATCTGCCCACAGCAGCTTCCAGCAGCAATGTACTCAGCTTTAACAGTAGAAGTAGAAACTGAGTTCTGCTTCTTGCTACACCAACTGATCAACTTTCCACCAAGGAGTTGACATCCACCTGTTGTGCTTTTCCTGTCTTGCCTGCATCCTGCAAAATTAGAATATGAGCAACTAATTAGTTCAAGGCTGGAGTCTTTGGGATACCAAAGACCCAAACCTGGTGTACCCTTTAGGTATCTGAAGATTCTTTTTACAGCAGCTAGATGTGATTCCTTAGAATCAGCTTGAAACCTAGCACATAAACAGGTGGAAAAGATAATATCTGCTCTACTAGCAGTTAAATAAAGCAAGCTTCCAATCATGCCTCTGTAAGCTGTTACTGAAACAACTTTGCCACTGGCATCAGCATCCAATTTTATATTGGTTGCCATTAGGGTTTTGATGGGAGAACTTTGATCAAATTTAAACTTTTTCAAAAGATCTAAAGTGCAATTTCTTTGATTTATAAAAATTCCATTTGAGCTTTGTTTAACCTGTAATCCTAGAAAGAAAGTAAGTTCACCCATCATACTCATTTCATAATTTGATTTCATGAGTAGTGAAAAATTCTTGCATAGGTGCTCATTAGTAGATCCAAATATTATGTCATCCACATAAATTGAACAAGCTTAATATCAGATTTCACCTTCTTTATGAACAATGTGGTATCCACTTTACTTCTGGAATGTCATACCAGGCTCTAGGGGCTTGTTTTAGACCATAGAGAGCTTTGTCCAACTTATAGACAAAACCTGGATGTTGTTCACTTTTAATATCTGGAGGCTGCTTGACATATCCTTCCTCTTGCAGCTTACCATTCAAAAATGCACTCTTCACATCCATTTGAATTACCTTCATGCTCTTTTGGGCAGCATATGCTAGAAACAAACAAATTGCTTCTAACCTGACCACT
Source organism: Centrapalus pauciflorus (assembly GCA_020465985.1). NCBI lineage: Eukaryota > Viridiplantae > Streptophyta > Magnoliopsida > Asterales > Asteraceae > Centrapalus > Centrapalus pauciflorus. The sequence goes on from JAANYP010000258.1 coordinate 178,176, forward strand.
GGAGCAAATGTTTTATCATAGTCTATTCCTTCTTCTTGTCTATATCCCTGAGCAACCAGTCTTGCCTTATTTCTAATGACATGACCTTGCTCATCCATCTTATTTCTGAAAACCCATTTGGTGCTAATTATGGTTTTACCTTTAGGAATAGGGACTAGCTTCCATACTTTATTTCTCTCATACTGATTGAGCTCTTCTTGCATGGCAGTGATCCAATTGGCATCTTTTAAAGCATCATCCACTTTCTTTGGCTTCACCTGTTGAACATGAATCTCTATTGTTGAACACATCAGCAGAGGATCCAGGGAAATCAGCATTGATTGGTTCTGGACATGATGTGTTAACTATATCAGTACAGTTATTCACGCAGGGTGTACCAACATAATCATCATCATGTCCATTGTGGTAACAGGTTCCAGTCTGGGTGAAGTGGAAGCTTTTGAGTCCTTCTCTTCATTGATGGAATGCATGAGATCATCAAAGCTGAACTCTCCTGAAACTGATTCGGGAACAGCGTTGGTGGGGGCACTCCTAGACTCCTTAAAGGTGACATTGATAGATTCATCTATCACCTTTCTTTTGTAGTTGTGTACTCTGTAGGCTTTAAATATAGCAGAATATCCAACAAACACTCCTGCTTCATCAGCTTTGGGTTCAAATTTTACCAGTTGGTCCCTCTGATTCAAAATGAAGCAGGGGCATCCAAACACATGGAAATAACTAATGTTTGGCGGCCTCCCTTTGATTAACTCATAGGGAGTCTTGTTGAACCTTTTCACCACTAAGGATCTGTTTTGAGTGAAACATGCAGTATTAACAGCTTCAGCCCAGAATGATGAAGGTAAACCAGATGCACACAGCATGGTTCTAGCAGCTTCAATGAGAGTTTTGTTCCTCCTTTCAGCAACTCCATTTTGTTGTGGAGTTCTTATAGCTCAAACGCTTTTTGAGATCCCTCTTTCTTCACAGAAGTCCTCAAGAGTACTGTTTCTTAATTCAGTACAATGATCACTTCTAAGCTGCTTAACTTGAGCAGAGTTCAGCACCTCCATCTTTTGATAAATCCAATAATTTCTCTAGCAGCCTCTCCTTTGGTCTTCAGAAAGACTACCCATGTAAACCTGGAGAACTCATCAAATATTACTAGAGTGTATCTTCAACCTCCTAGACTTAGGACATTGACATGTCCAAAGAAGTCCATGTGGATTAAGAAGAGAGGAGTAGCAATAGAAAAATTATGCTTGGATTTAAAGGATGTTTTTCTCTGCTTGCCTTTCTCACAAGCTGTGCAGAGTTTATCCTTAACAAAGGTTATAGAAGGCAAGCCTGTTACCAACTCATTGTTACAGAGTTTGTTGATATTCTTGAAGTCCAGGTGTGATAGCCTTTTGTTCCATAACCAGTTCAGGTCTGCATTGCTTCTTAAGATAAAGTAGGTTTCAGTTGTGGGATCAGCATATTTCATGTCCACAACTTATACACTTTTCTTCCTTTGTGCACACAGCACAACATTGCCTTGGGGATCCAATATGTACCCTTGGTGCTCATCAAAGTTAACTTTGTAGCCAGCATTATCACCAAAGGTGACTTTTGACCCTTTTTCAGCCTTGAGATCACTCAGCAAGTCCTTGCAACCTGTCATGTGGCCTGAGCAGCCGCTGTCCAAGTACCAAACCTGGGATGGTTGTTTAACCTACAGAGTGTGATGGGAAAGTATTAGTTATTTTTAGGGGAACTCATCATTGGGATGAGTTCTCCTTCTTCATCAACATTTGTTGATGGACCAGTAAGATCAACACCAATATTTCCTATCTGGATTGTATCAGCTTGGATCCATGTTACTTCCAATACTGCTGGTTTTTGCAATGTTAGAACTAGCAGTGTCAGCATGCCTCATGTCCTTAGTTTCAGGACAGTCTTTGGCCATATGTGTCTTCTTCCCACATTTGTAGCATTTTCTCTTTTTAGACTTTTTGGAAGAAGTACTTCCAGAAACACATTCTGGAACATATTTGTTGAACTTCTCAGCAGGTTTAGTAAGCATATTACTATTTTTAGAAGAATCAACAGTTTGAGTAGAAGGCACAACAGCAACATTTTACCTGTATCCTCTTTCCTCTTTTTTAGGAAGGCAGAGATCAAATATAGGAAGTTTGATTGGCCTTTGTCCTTCTACAGGTTTGGGAAAATTATTCCCAACATTCTTAGGTTGAGCAATGGCTTTGCCTTTGCCTTTACTGAGATGTGATGGATGTTTCCTATCAACATTATCACTTACCTTCGTTTATAACCAGTTTTCCACTATGATTTAAAAACTTATTTGAAATCACAGCAGATTTATTTTCAACATGAGACTTACCCCTGTTGAAAGCACGCTGCTTACCTTTTGAAAAACCTTTTCTCAAAATGTTCAGCATCAAAAGGATTAACTGGTTTCTTACCAACAGCTTTAGATCCCGAACCTGTCTTGTTGACAGGTTTAGTGTCCAAAGCTGCAGTTTGAACTAGTTTTCCCTTCTTTTCCTTGTGTGACCCAGCTGAGCACTTAGCAGACTGATTTGATGGAGAACACCTTCCATCATCAGTTTTTAGAACTTTTTCACACAAGCTGTCAGTGTTTTGAGACCTGACAAACCTATTTGTTAAGACTAGCTTACCATTTACTTTCTGAATGAAAGTATTTGGAAGCTCACCAAGAGTGGATAAGTCTTTTTCCAGATTATTTATCTCAACAATTGAAGCTGCTGTATCAAGATCCCCTCCAAGATAGGCTTGGATTTGAGCCGGCATCTGTTGACTGATAGAATGATTGACTCTCAATGCAGATTGACACCAGGAGTCAATAATCTTGTGAAGCTTGGCATGCTTTGTGTCTGTCTCTCTCTTTTCTTCTAGTAAGATGGAAATGATGTATTTTAATTCATCAAGTTCAGTTTCCAACTTATGGAAGCTGTCCAGTTTACTAGTTTTTATTTCAAGATCAGTTTTTAGCTTGGAGATCTTAGACAACAAAGCATCATGCTTCTCAATAGCAACTTTTAAATCAACAAGTAAATACTCAAAAATTTTAATTTTTTCATCAGAACTGTAATCCATAAAATTTTGTACCTTATACATCATTGTTGGGTTCCAGTTCTCCAAGCTGCTGAGAGCCTCAGCTTCAGCCAGGTCCTGTTTGAAATTTCTTGTTGATGGGACATCAGTATTGGCCATCAGACAATTATTATCCTCCTCATCTGATGATGAGTCAGATTCCTCCCAGTCACATGTCTCAGCCATGAGTCCCTTTTGCTTGTTGGAAGCCACCGAGTCTTCCAACTTTCTCAGCGTAGCCATGGCCATTAGGTACTTAACCCTGTAGCCATCGTCCTTATTTGTCTTGTATGGTTTGAATGTTGAGCCAACAACTTTAGACACACAGTCAGTAGCTATATGGCCTGTTTTGCCACATTTAAAGCACTCAACCTTAGTTTTGTCAAATGCTTTCTTTTTTATGACACCTGACTTCTTTTACAGCATCTTTTGCACCAAACCTTTTCTTATTGAATTTTCTGACAAGCATGGCTATCATTTGCTAATCATCAAATTCAGTAAGATCTTCACAGTCTTCTTCCTCAGACAATTCTTCAATTTCATCATCAACCTGTTGATCAGCTTGTGTGAACACATCACACACCTGACCAGCAGATTGTCTCACGTTGGCCACTAAGGCAGCACCTCTTTTGGACATTTCTAAGGCATTTCTTTTCTGTTGCCTTGATTGTTCATCATTTAGTAAGGACCCATACAGATTTACAAGATCCATACCTTTAATGGTGCCTGAGTTTCTTAGGATAGTAGAAAAATAATTCCATTCCTCAGGCAGAATGTCTAAAAACTTGTTTACCAGAGTTAAGCTGTCCTTGGTGATCGCAACAGCTTTGAGATCATTGATTAGAGTAGTGAATCTGGTATAGGTTTCAGTGAGAGACTCATTTGACTTTGCAAAGAAGAGTTAATACTGTCTAACAAGATTGTTGATCCTGTATCCAGCGTGATAGTGGGACCATCATAGACGGTACTCAAAGTATCCCACATCTCCTTTGCAGTCTTCATTTTCTCAACCTGTTTGAACACATCATCAGGAAGAGAAATAACCAGGTTATTCCTGGCCTTCGCATCAAGAGCACCAGCCTTTTGTCTTCATCAGACCATTGAGATTTTGCCTTTTCAAAGGTTCTGATTTCAGGAACAGCTCCTTCAGCAGCTAGAGTGATAGTAGTAACAGAAGTTGGCACATAGGGACCTTCCATTACTATCTTTGGTCGTTGTACATCCAGATTCTCTAAGTAGAGCATCATTTTGCACTTCCAACCAGAGAAGTTCTGATGATTGAACTTGGGGTGTTTTGCCATTGAACCATTGTCATAGTAAGAGGAAGAGCTGGCAGCACTGTTGTCCAACGGGAAATAGGTGGAATGAGAGATCTAGAGTTAACACACACACTATCTGCTCTGATACCAGTTGTAGGTCCCAAAAGGTTTTCCTAGTATGTTATTCTAAGCTGTAGAGGGAGGGGTGAATACAGCTATTTAAAATTCAACAAACTTTTCTCAATGTTTGTGTATATTATCAACAAGTGTTAATTACAAACAAGCCTGAACCGCGGAATGGTTCAAGTTGAGACGAAAGAAACAATAGATGTTTAACTAATCTAAGACACACTCAGACTAGGTACAATGAATCCGCTCACTAAAATGAGCTCACTGTTTACAAGACAGACAGATGGATAGCTTGAATAAGAACAGCTTGGACACACATTACTGTTTTATTCAAGCAGACTTGCATGCATGAAAACACACTTCTTTGCACGTTCTGAATATCACAATCTCTTGGTTTTTCTCACATTCCTTAGAAGCTTCCTTTTATACTCTCACAAAGAACAGGTTCTGTTCAGAAAGAACAAGAGGACATGGAAACATATTCCATAAAGTGTTTAGCCTATTCACAAAGAACAGATTCTGTTCAGAAAGAACGAGACACTTAGAATTTGTCCAAGCTGCTCAACAGGATAGGGCAGCGTAGACATTTTTATGTCCAGCCTGTTCAACAGAGTAGAATAGCTTGGAAAATCTGCCTTAGTTACAACAGGGTAAACAGCTTTGACTATTATTTCAAATCATTTATCAGGTTTCAGTAAGGCATTAACAGATGTTAAATTATACCTTCAAGTGCATGAAGCATGTTTGATTAATAATCTCCCCCTAAGATGTAGAACAGGTTTGACTGAGGTCTTTTTGTGCCTAACAGACCTGATACATTTCCATAAGGAAAACATATCATACACATGTTCATTAACAAATGAGCATCAAGTTTGTACAATTAAAGTGTTAAAACATTCGGAACCGCCATCCGAAACTCGCGTTTAAATCTACTTATTTGAGGTGTTATTATTCCCAATTAACCCTCCATTATTTACTTAAAAATGTTACAAAACATATCTCAAAAGTGTGATTGATATATAAGAAATTCAGATCCTTTACACCCCCATTCGGGTTTCACATGAACTGTAGCCGACTCACCGAGTCGGTCTAGGCGTCTCGCCGAAGCTAGGTCCAAATTTCGGATCCTTGGCCGGATTTTGGTTCCATCCGAAGTACTTTCGACCCATCTGAGTTTGGATCCCATCCGACTTCGGGTCCCATAAGAGTTCGGATCTTATACTTAGAAAATTTAATCAATTTGTTCAAGTGTTTTTGGCGACTCGCCGAGTCGACCTGCAGTTTGCAAGTCGCAGCTACGGGTTTTTGCTCAAAAATTCACCAAACTCAATTTTTAACCACATGCAATCATAAATAGAGTTACACAAACATTATTGGGGTGTTTCTACACAATTTTCCCAACTTATAGCACTTTACTTAGTCCAGATTTAACCAAAATCAGGATATTTTCTCAAGAACACAAAAACTAACAAAAACTCAGATTTTTTTACCTTTTTGGATGTTTCAACGGTTGATTCTTGTTTCTAATCCTTCAGCGATGTTCCAGAGATGATTTCTAACTAATATATCATACATGCAACAACATTTCATCAGATTTCAAATCCAAATTTTTGTATCATTATTCTTCAAAATAAAACCTCAAACGTAGAGACTAATTTCTTACCTTGATTTCCACTTGTTTCTTGTTAATTATTAGCTAAATTCACGAATTTTCTTCCACAAAATTCGAATTCCAGCAGAGATTTTAGAGAGTATTTGTGTGTGTGTGTGTGTGTGTGTGTGTGTTTTGGAGATGCAAAGGTGAAAGTGAACAAAATGAAAGACTAGTAGTCTTTTATTCTTCATTTTCGACTCTTGACTCGTTTCGCCCCTCTACTTATCTGATTTAATCAAATAAAGCTTCCACTTTTATTTTATCACCACTAATCATTTATTTATCATATTATTAACTTAATAAATCGAATTTCTAACTTTTCCTAATTTCTTAATATAACAACCAACTTTTTTAATTTTCCGAATATATTTTCATTAATAATCCAACTAAATTATATAATTTACGAAATTTAAACTAAATATCCCCAAATTTCAATAATTAAATTTTGGGATGTTACACAATCTGATCTATAATAACGAACTTAAATTAGAACTTGATATAACTTAGTTAGGTTAGTCTTCTAGCTACCCAATCCCACTATCTTATTTAATATATACTTTAATGTTTAATAGTTATTAAGTTCGCTTTGAAATTATTTTTTGTTCAACTTAAAATGGTTCATTAATTATTATTAATCGAATCAGTGTTCTAATAATTAATTATGTAATTTTCTATATTAATTACTCAAAAATCAGATGAATGTAGCTTTATTGCATCCATTTAATTGCAAAGAAATATTTAATTTAACTTATCAGTGAACCTTAATGAAATAATAAGTTGTTAATTTACTTTTATTCCATTTTGGGTAATGGTCCGAATTAATCTAATTAATCCTTTAATAACTAGTAATAACATATAATTGATATTAATCGTAAATATAAATGTGAATAGTTAATTAATTTGTTACTCGTTAATTAATTTATTTAGATTTGGTTCTAACATACATACTTATTTGATTTATTTAAGATTAAAAACTAATTTATTGGTTAATAAAAATAATAAATACAATTCAGATTTTTAAATTGTAATATATATAAATTACTTTTGTTAATTTATTGGTTTGTTTAGCGGGTCGGATCGGGTTCCATGACCCGCTTTCCCTTTTCCTTTTTCTCCCCCTTATTTCACGGACACAATCACACACACAAACACATTCCTTCATGTAGGTCCCAAAAGGTTTCCCAAGTGTATAGCTTCAAGCTGTAGGGGAGGGGGGGTGAATACAACAGTTTAAAACTTAGACACTCTTTTCTCAATGTTTGTATGTATTATCAACAAAAGTTAATTACAAACAAGCTTGAATGCGGAAAGGTTCAAGCTGAGATGACAGATAGAACAGTTTGTTAACTAATCTAAAACACACTCAGACTAGTTACAATGATTACTCTCACTTAGAAGCACTCACTGTTTTTACAAGACTCAAATGGACAGCTTATACACGAACAGCTTAGACACACTCTACTATTTTATATAAGCAGACTTGCATGCATGGAATAACACACTTCAATGCACGTACTGATTGTCACACTCTTGATTGTCACATTATCCTTAGAAGCTTCCTTTTTATACCCGAAAGGAGAATCTCAGTGAAGCTTCCTCATTGGACAAATGAGATAGTGGAGAGTCTTTCCAAAAAGACAAAACGCCTTTCTGCATGTTCTGATAAACTATCTTTGTCTTCACATGGCAGAATCTTTGTCTTTTCCTTTTGACAATGTTGCATACGGCTTTAACCAAAAGAGGAATGTCAACTTTGCATCTTTCTTCTTTTCTTAATGCCATTTTGATATAAGAAAAGGTCTGTCACCCTTTTCAGATTTCTGTTTTGTCTTCATGTAACAGAACAGCGTGGGCAGGCTGTGCAGTTCTGTCTTCCACTTTGTCTTCGACTTGTAAATTGATCTTGTAGCCAAAAACAATACATGAGGACTTAGAAACATATTCCATAAAGTGTTTAACCTGTTCACAAAGAACAGGTTCTGTTCACAAAGAACAGAACACTTGAAAACTGCCAAAGCTGCTCAAGAGAATAGAGCAGCGTAGACAGTTTATGCCCTGCCTGTTCAGCAGACAGAACAGCTTGGACAAAATTGTCTTTGTTGCAACGAATGCAACATGGTAAACAGCTTTGGGCTGATATTGCAAATCACTTTCAGGTTTCAATAAGACATATAACAGGCCTTAAATTCATCCTTCAAATGCATCAACTGGTTTGATTAAAAATCTCCCCCTCAGATGTACAGCAGGTTTGACTGAGGCCTTTTTATGCCTAACAATCTCCCCCTATTTGCAATAATCAGTCTAAGCTGATTTAATCAATAATCACTATACATTTTTATAATACATTTTGCTGAAAGGAATTACAACAATTAAGTAAAGTAAAAGATCAATTTATATATACTGATTTTGATTACATAAAAACAACACATGTTTTTACAAGAGTACAACTAATGTACTAATGTATATTACAACTGATGTAAATAAGTAAAGTTACAACATATGTAACAAAATACAACTAATGTACAAAAAGTTCAACACTTTGGACTGTTGATTTTGGGAGCAGATAATGGCAAGCCTGTCCAACAGACGGACAGCTTCCATTCTTCACTTACCCTGATGGTAAATGGACTTCATTCCAGTGGAGGTGGTCCTTCAAACAATTTTTCAAGCTCCTCCCTTGTTTCCTCCAAGTCTTGGATTTGAACTCTGAGGATCATAAACTTGGGATCTTGAAGTTCACCTCTTTCATAAAAGCCTCTGAGCTGATCCCAGACGGCTGCTCTCCACCTGCTTGATTGCCTAAATTAAGCTGCAAGTCTGAAGGCTGCAAGCTGTCTCAGATCCACCTTGTATAGATCTGATGCTCTCTGAAAGCATTTCTTCTGTGTTAAGGGATCTACAAAAAATGCCCCCAACTCAGGCTCTTCGATTATTTTGCCTTCTTCAAACTCTACTCCACTAGGCAGGCTGTAGTCAACTCCTTTCATCTCAACAGCATAGTCACCCTGTTCAATTAAGATGAGTAGTTGTTCAAGCTCAGTATCCTTCCTTGTCCTCCTGGCCTTTATTTTGGGGTATGTCACAGAGACACCCTCACTGACTTCTTTTGAAATTAGGCGAAGATCCTGCACTCTCTCCATCAGCTTCTTAATATATGCCCTGATAGTCTTAGCCGTTTCTGACTTAGACTGGCTTAGGGCAACTGCCAGCTCAACCCATTCCCTGTACCCCATCTGTGCAACATCAGTGTAGTCATAAGTTTCCAGCTCTGGGCCTGTTGCACCCAATCTGGTTATCTGCAGTTTCCACTGTTTGCCTATAGGGACAGCTTTGACAATTGCTTCTTTGGCAAGCCTTCTATCAGCAACATCCTTAAACCTTTTCCTTGCCAACTTGTCAAAATGAAACTGGGACCTTGCAGAGGATGCTTGTTTTGGTTTGGTCACAGAGACCAGAGCACCCTTAACCTGTTCTCCTTCCTTTTCACCCGCTGATTCCCTAGCAGCTTCCATCAGTTTCTTTTGCACATCCAAAGAGGACATTTTGACTTTGCTTGCTTCTTGGAGTGCAAAAGATTTGGCAGCTTTGGCAGAAGCTTCTTCTTTTCTTAGTGCTTCCAGGGCTTGAAGCTGTTCATTTCTGAACTCATAGTATTTATCCATGGGAAGACCCATTTCCTTTGCCCTGGCTTGGTGAAACTTTAATTCTGCTGCTTTCTGCTGTTCAAGATCAGATGCTGCTTTTTCTTTCCCTTTAGCTGTTGTAGTGATAACAGCCTCAGGAGAATCTTCCTCTTCTTCTTCTTCCTCTAGAATGAGATGCCTCCTCCTGCTGCTCAGCCTGCCCTCAGAAATGAATTCCTCCCCCTTAGACTGAGCAGGGTTTGGAGATTCAGCCTGAGTAGGCTGAGCAACTTGAGAGGCACCTTCCATTGTATCTGTTGCAGATGCTCCTGTTGGTTGACCAGTAGGAACTAATTTCTCCTTAGGAGAAGAAGTTTTCTCCCCCTTAGACTTGGTCTTCGAGGCAGATGACTTCTCCCCCTTTGAAGGAGATGGATCAGCACCTTCAACACCTGGTCTGCCTGAAGACACGAAGTCAGCAGGCTTTCCAGCAGTTTTGGCAGCAGGCTTGGGACAAACCAGGCTATGCACTAAGAAAGCCAGGTTGTCCTTCACCTCTGCAAGTTGGGAAAGACAGTTCTGAAGAGAGGAGGATTGGGTATCAGCAAGGGAGGTCAGCTTAAGAATGTTTTCCCTATCAGAAGCTGTGAACAGCAAAGTTTGGAGCTGTGCAAGATTTGATGACACAGAATTTGATAGAGAGCCTATTAAAGTGTTTAAGTTGGCCAAAGTAGTAGGAAGTGTAGAATTGCAAATGGTGAGGAGAGATGACAGCTGATTGGAGATGGCTGTCATAGAGGACACAGAGTCGTGTTGGAGTGAAAGAATGGAAGATAGGGAGGTGGAGACATTTTGCAGCTGTGCAGTGAGTGCAAGCAGCTGTGAGGAGTTGTCAGTTTGTGGAGTGGCTGGGAAGGAATCCTTGAACAGATCAAAGAATCCCTTAAGCTGTTCGAACACAGAGTCTGAAATGAGAGAGGGTAGAGAAGACATGGATGTTTCTAAAGAACCAACTTTGTTGGTCAGCAAAGAGAGCTGATCCTTCAAAGGCAGGTCTTTAGGGGATGGAGGTGTATGGGTGGATTGTTTGGAGTGGGTAGATGGAGATGAAGAGGATGAGGCTGGTGTATGGGGATGTGATGTAGAGGGAGAGGGTATTTTCGAAAGAAGCTCCATAGCCTGGGTGTGGCCCAGCTTGGAGGGGTCGATGGGTCCTTCAGCAGTGGCAGTAGCTGCATCATCAGGAGAGGGGGTAGAGGATGGTAGCCTTTCAGATACTGCTTGTGTTGCAGCACCTTTATTAAGGCTAGTGGTGGTTCCCTCTGCAGTACCTTGGTTTAAAAGTACCTCATCATGGGGAGATGGAATTTGCATTTCAACATCAGCAGTGGTGAAACCTGCTGATGGAGTTTGCATGAAGGGAGTAGTCTCACCAAAGGGATGTTCTGTTCCCTGAGGTTCATCAGCTTGAGTTGTGGGTCCTTCAGCAGCTGTTTGGTGTAGATCAGCTGCATCATGAGGAGCAGAAGTTTGAGGCTGATCTGCTGGTTTGTCTAAGCCAGCAGTGTGGGCACCTCGTGCAGACTCAGTGTGTAGAGAAGTATGAAGTGGGGATAGTGTGGACACAGTATGGAGTGGAGAGAACTCCTGTCTTTCAATATTCTCAGCCTGTTGGGAGGCTAGAATAGTTGATGTGGCTGTCTCCATTTGTACAACTGGCTCCTGTTGGGAGGAACCAGAGGGTCTAGGCTGACTTGGGGTTGACACAGGGTGGAGTGAAGCAGGCTCCAATTGTGCTGTTCCTTCTCCCAAAATAGGAGAGGCAGCAGGGGTAGCTTCTTTTTCAACTGAACCCTGTTGAGAGGGAACAGAGGTGCTAGTTTGGGCCGTTGGTTTCTTTTTGCGTTGGTATAGAATGTGAGATGAGGTGGGGGATGTTGGAGAGGAGATGAGAGGTTCAGATTGGACAGGTTTAGAGACTGGGTCAGAAACAGGTGGGTTGACCTGTTCCATAGTCTCAGGTGCCACAGAGGCTTTAGGTTCAACGAATGAACCAGGGTGAGGAGCCTGCTCCCCCTCAGCCACAGAGGCTAAGAGTGCAGACTCAGACTGAGCTGTTTTGGCCTTCTTGGAGACAGGCCCAGCTTCAGTGGTTGCCAGGGTCCTTTTAACAAGCTTGGCCCTGGCTTTGGATTTCTTCTGGGAGCAGCTTCTGGATCCGCCCTCACATCAGAAGGTCCTTCCACCAATCCTAACAACCTGCTCATGGGTATTGACAGAGGAGGCTCATTTGGAAGAACAGTAGTGTAGAAAACTCTATTTCCTATTACAGGGAAGGCAGCAGTATGAAGTAAAGGCTCAGAGTTGTACAAGTGCTCACCACAAATGCGCCTGAAGATGAGGCTCAGAAACCTGGGGTATCAAACAGCAGCTGGTCGTGTCTCCTGCTGCACCAGGTTCCTCAAATTCATGAAAATCCACTCTGCCATGTCTATTGTAGTTCCATCCACAAGTTGCAGAACTACAGGGACTTCATCACGACTCAGTTGGTCAAAGGAACCAACTTTGCTGCTGAAGAACATTACCACCGAGGCAAACAAGAAGCTGTAAGTAGGAGACAGATCCTTTCTGAACAGCGTTGCTCCAACTTTTGGTTCTGCTACACCACAGAAGTGCAGCAGATTCTTCATCTGATCATCTTCAGGCTGTGGTTGATCATGTTTTTCAACCACAGGGAGTCGAAGAACTTCCCTGAGCAGACAAGTGTTGATCTCAATGGTCTGAGTCCCATTGAGTATGGTGCCCTTGATGACTTTGGTATCTGGGTTGTAGGCACAAGTGTACCATAACTCATACACCATCTCCTGGTACAGGACACCAGGAGTAGCAGTCATGGCGTAGTTCAATGGATGAACTTTCAAAAACTCCACCATTTGATCATAGCCTTTTCCCACATAGTTCTTGGGGATTGTGAGGTTGGCAATGTAGTTAGTGGGTTTTAATGTTAGCATTGTGGTGACTGATGAGTGTTTCTGTACATCATCACAAACAAATACTGGTAGAACGGGTTTGTTGCTGTGAGCCATTTTGGAAGTAGTGAGAGTAGCAGAAGCACAAGACACTTAGTCGATTTTTAGGGTTCTTAGGAGGTTTATGGTAGTAGTGGGGAAGACGAAGATGAAACAGTAGGGGGTATTTATAGGATTTGAAAGTGAGTGGGTATGAGAGAGAAACATTTGGGCGGTTGATTTGAGAAGATCGTTAACGGAAAACGGAACGGTTGTCCATGTCAGACCGTTTGTCAGACCACTTGAGCCCTTTTTAATCACTAACACACGTAACCCACATTATCCGCAGTAATTAAGTTAATAAAAACAAAAATTAAGTAACTTAATTGTGAAGAAAGGTAATTAAACTGATGGTCTAAGCTGATGGTCAAACCTGTGATGAGCAGGGTCATCACAAGCTGTTCACTCTTCAAGTTGTTCCTTCAACCTGTTCAGCTATGTAAGAACAGGTTGTGTTCAATAGCTGATCAGGTTTCAAGACAATGTCTTGTATGACAGATTGAGAGAGTGAGCAGGGTGGAGGTTTGATCATCAGATCAGGCTTGACACATAAGCTGGTATTTGTCAAACCTGTTATATGCTCAAGCTGTTCAAGTTTTACAGAAAACGACTAAGTATAGAACATGCATAACCTGTTCTGTCTAAGCTGTTCTGAAAGAACTGGAGCAGTGTGAGACATATAAAGTCTTAGAGCAGTAAAGACACTTAGTCACTTTTGTTTAACATGCCCAGCTTGCTGACAAGGTAATTAAACCTGTTTTCATCAAGAGGTTTGGTGAAAATGTCTGCAAGCTGTTCATTAGTGGAAATAAAGCTTACCTCCACATTACCTTTCTGAATGTGATCTCTTATGAAGTGATGTCTGACTTCTATTTGCTTTGTTCTGGAGTGAAACACTGGATTGTTGGATATAGCTATGGCACTTGTATTATCGCATAGAATAGGGGTTTTCCTATATACAAGACCATAGTCTTCAAGCTGATGCTGCATCCACAGAATCTGCCCACATCAGCTTCCAGCAGCAATGTACTCAGCTTCAGCAGTAGAAGTAGACACTGAGTTTTGCTTCTTGCTACACCAACTTATCAACTTACCACCAAGGAGTTGACATCCACCTGTTGTGCTCTTCCTGTCTAGCCTGCAGCCTGCAAAATCAGAATCTGAATAACCTGTCAGTTCAAGGCTTGAGTCTTTAAGGTACCAAAGACCCAAACCTGGTGTACCCTTAAGGTATCTGAAGATTCTTTTTACAGCAGCTAGATGTGATTCTTTTGGATCAGCTTGGAACCTAGCACATAAACAAGTAGCAAACATAATATCAGGTCTACTAGCAGTTTAATACAGCAAGCTCCCAATCATGCCTCTGTAAGCTATTACTGAAACAGCTTTTCCACTGGCATCTGCATCCAACTTTACATTGGTTGCCATTGGGGTTTTAATAGGAGAACTTTGATCAAATTTAAACTTTTTCAGTAGATCTAAAGTGTACTTTCTTTGATTAATAAAAATTCCATTTGAGGCTTGTTTAACCCGTAAATCCTAAAAAGAAAGTAAGTTCACCCATCATACTCATTTCATATTTGGATTTCATGAGTAATGAAAAATTCTTGCATAACTGCTCATTGGTAGAACCAAATATTATGTCATCTACATAAATTTGAACAAACATAATATCAGACTTCACATTCTTTATGAAAAATGTGGTATCTACTTTACCTCTGGAATACCCGTTGCTCATAAGAAAATCAGTAAGAGTGTCATACCAGGCTCTAGGGGCTTGTTTTAGACCATAGAGGGCTTTGTCCAACTTATACACAAAACCTGGATGATGTTCATTTTCAAAACCTGGAGGCTGCTTGACATAGACTTCTTCTTGCAGCTTTCCATTCAAAAATGCACTCTTCACATCCATTTGGAATACCTTCATGCTCTTATGAGCAGCGTAGGCTAGGAACAAACGAATTGCCTCTAGCATGGCCACAGGAGCAAATGTTTCATCATAGTCAATACCTTCCTCCTGTCTATAGCCCTGAGCAACAAGTCTTGTCTTATTTCTAATGACATGACCTTGCTCATCCATTTTGCTCCTGAAAACCCATTTAGTGCCAATTATAGTTTTACCTTTAGGAGCAAAGACCAGCTTCCATACCTTTTTTCTTTCAAACTGATTGAGTTCTTCTTGCATGCGTGATCCAATTGGCATCTTTAAGTGCTTCATCCACTTTCTTTGGCTCCATTAGGGACACAAAGCTAGAGAACATACAGAAGTTCCCTAAGCTGTCCCACCTTGTTTGTACCCCATTGTTTATGTCACCAATTATTTGATCATTGGGGTGACACCTGATCCACTTAGGATCATTCTTCAATAAAGGTTCTCCTGAGTTGTTGGCATCTTCAGCAGGTCCTGTTGAACAGCTCTCAGGGTTTTCAGACGCACTGTTGTCTTGAGCCTGTTCACTTGTTGAACATGACTGACCACTGTTGAACATATCAGCAGAGGATCCAGGAAAATCAGCATTGATTGGTTCAGGACATGTAGTTGTAATTAAGTCAGTACACTTATTTACACAGGGTGTATTGACATAATCATCATCATTTCCGTCATGATTAACAGGTTCCACACTGGATGTAGTGGAAGCTTTTGAGTCTTCTTCATTGTTGGAATGCATGAGATCATCAAAGTTGAATTCTCCTGAAACTGATTCAGGAACAGCTTTGGTGGAGGCATTCCTGGACTCTTCAAAGGTGACATTGATAGATTCATCTATCACCTTTCTTTTGTTGTTGTACACTCTGTAGGCTTTGGATATATCAGAGTAACCAACAAACACACCGTCATCAGCTTTTGGTTCAAACTTTGCCAGTTGATCCCTTTGATTCAGAATGAAGCAGGGACATCCAAACACATGGAAGTAGCTAATATATGGCCTTCTCCCTTTGAGCAGTTCATAGGGAGTCTTGTTGAACCTTTTCACCACTAATGATCTGTTTTGGGTGAAGCAAGCAGTGTTGACAGCTTCAGTCCAGAATGATGAAGGTAAACCTGATGCACATAGCATGGTTCTAGCAGCTTCAATGAGGGTTCTGTTTCTCCTTTCAGCAACTCCATTTTGTTGTGGAGTTCTTACGGCTGAAAAGTTTTGTGAGATCCCTTTTTCTTCACTGAAGTCTTCAAGAGTACTATTTCTGAACACAGTACAATGATCACTTCTAAGCTGCTTTACTTGAGCAGAGTTCAGCATTTCCATCTTTTTGACAAATCCAATAATTTCTCTGGCAGCCTCTCCTTTGCTCTTCAAGAAGATTACCCATGTAAACCTGGAGAACTCATCAAGCATTACTAGAGTGTATCTTCTTCCTCCAAGACTTGGGACATTAACAGGTCCAAACAAGTCCATGTGGATTAAGAAGAGAGGAGTATCAATAGAAAAATTGTGCTTGGATTTAAAAGATGATTTCCTCTACTTGCCTTTTTCACAAGCTGTGCAAAGTTTATCCTTAACAAAAGTCATGGAAGGCAAACCTGTTACCAACTCTTTCTTACAGAGTTGGTTGATGTTCTTGAAGTTCAGGTGTGACAGCCTTTTGTGCCATAACCAGTTTAGGTCTGCATTTGTTCTTGTGAGAAAACAGGTTTCAGTTGTGGGATCAGCAGATTGCATATCCACAACATATACACCTTTCTTCCGTTGAGCACACATCACAATTTTGCCTTGGGTATCCAATATGTAACCCAGGTGCTCATCAAAGTTAACCTTGTAGCCGGCATCACACAGTTGACTTATACTTACAAGGTTATGTTTTAGCCCAACCACATAGGCTACTCTTTTGAACACTGCGGCACCAGCTTTAAGAGTTCCATATCCCTCAGTGGATCCCTGTACATTGTCACCAAAGGTGACTTTTGGCCCTTTTTCAGGCCTTAGATCATTCAGCAGGTCCTTGCAACCTGTCATGTGCCCTGAGCAGCCGCTGTCCCAGTACCAAACCTGGGATGGTTGTTTGTCCTGCAGAATGTCATAGGGAAATATTAGTTACATTGAGTTCCCCTACTTCATCAACATGTGTCGATGGACTAGTAATATCCACATTCATATTTCCTATTTCAATGGTATCAGTTTGGATACCACCCTCATTGACTAAGTTGCTTCCAACACTGCTTGTTTTAGCAATGATGGAATTAGCAGAGTCAACAGGCCTCATGTCCTTAGTTTCAGGACAGTCTTTGGCCATGTGAGTCTTCTTGCCACATTTATAGCATTTTCTCTTTTGGGTCTTTTTGGAAGAAGAGCTCTCAGAAACATATTCCGAATTAATTCTATTGATTTTATCACCAGGTTTAGCAAACTTATTACTATTTTTAGATGAATCAACAGCTTGGATGGAAGGCACAATAGCAACAGCTTTGCCTGTTTCTTCTTTCCTCTTTTTGGGAGGGCAGATGTCAAAAATAGGAAGCTTGATTGGTTTTTGACTTTCCACTAGTTTGGGAAACTTATTCCCAGATTTCTCAGGTTGAGCAATGACTTTGTCTTTGCCCTTACTGAGATGTGATTGATGCTGCCTATCAGCATAATCACTGTTTCTGGTTTTGAAAGACTTATTTTCATTTATAACCAGTTTTCTACTATGATTTGAAAACTTATTTGAAACCACAGCAGATTTGCTTTCAACATGAGACTTACCCTTGTTGAAAGTAGGCTGCTTACCTCTTGAAAAATTATTTTCAAAATGTTTAGCATCAAAAGGATTAACATGTCTCTTACCATCAGCTTTGGACTCAGAGCCTGTTTTGTCAACAGGTTTGGTGTCCACATCTGCAGCTTGAACATTTTTTCCTTTCATATGCTTGTGTTGAAAGCAGGCTGATTTGATGGAGAACACATTCCATCATCAGCTTTGGGACCTTTTTCACACAAGCTGTCAGTATTTTGAGGCCTGACAAACCTGTTTGTTGAGACCAGCTTTCCATTAACTTTCTGGATGAAAGTGCTGGGAAGCTCACCAAGAGTGGACAAGTCATCTTTCAGATTATTGATCTCAACAATAGAAGCTGCTGTGTCAAGATCCCCTCCAAGATAGGCTTGGATTTGTGCAGGGATCTGCTGACTTATGCAATGGCTGACTTTTTGTGCAGGTTGGCACCAAGAGTCAACTATCTTTTGAAGCTTTGCATGTTTTACATCTGTTTTTCTCTTTTCTTCTAGTAAAATAGAGTTGATGTGTTTTAGTTCATCAAGCTCAGTTTCCAACTTATGGAAACTGTCTAGTTTACTAGATTTAATTTCAAGATCAGTTTTAAGCTTAGAGATTTCGGATATTAAAACATTATGCTTCTCAACAACAGCTTTTAAATCAACTAGCATGTATTCAAACATTTTTACTTTTTCATCTGAACTGTAAGCCATTAAATTTTGTACCTTGTACATCATAGTAGGGTTCCAGTTATCCAAGCTGTTGAAGGCTTCAGCTTCAGCCAAGTCCTGTTTGAAGTTGCTAGTTGATGGGACATCAGTATTGGCTATCAGACAATTGTTGTCTTCTTCATCTGAGGATGAATCAGACTCCTCCCAATCACATGTCTCTGCCATCAGTCCCTTTTGCTTGTTGGAAGCCACTGAGTTTTCCAACTTTTTCAGCTTTGCCATGGCCATAAGGTACTTAACCCTATAGCCATCGTCCCTGTTGGTCTTGTATGGTTTGGAAGACTGTCCAACAGCTTTTGACACACAGTCAGCAGCTATATGGCCAGTTTTGCCACATTTGAAGCACTCAGCTTTAGATTTATCAAATGCCTTCTTCTTGACAGCATTTGAGTTTCCCTGCAGCATATTTCTTCCAAACCTCTTCTTGTTGAACCTTTTGACAAGCATGGCTATCATTTGCTCATCATCAAGCTCAGCAAGATCTGCACTGTCTTCCTTATCAGACATTTCCTCTCTTTCATCATCAGCTTGTTGAACAGATTGTGTGAACACATCACACTCCTGTCCAACAGGTTGTCTCACACTTGCCACTAAGTCAGCACCTCTCTTGGACATTTCCAAGGCATTTTTCTTCTGCTGCCGTGACTGTTCATCATTTAGTAAAGATCCATATAAGTTTACCAGATCCATACCTTTGATAGTCACTGAGTTTCTCAAGATGGTGGAAAACTAGTTCCATTTTTCAAGTAGAATGTCCAAGAACTTGATCACCAGGGTTAGGCTGTCCTTAGTGATCCCAACAGCTTTGAGATCATTGACAAGAGCAGTAAACCTGGTGTAGGTTTCTGTGAGTGTCTCCTTTGGTTTTGCAAAAAAGAGTTCAAACTGTCTAACAAGATTATTAATCCTGTTATCCAGTGTGATTGTGGGTCCATCATAGACGGTACACAAAGTATCCCACATCTCCTTCGCAATCTTCATCTTCTCAACCTGTTTGAACACATCATCAGGCAGAGAGATAACCAGGTTATTCCTGGACTTTGCATCCAGAGCAACCAGTCTTTTGTCTTCATCAGACCATTGAGCTTTGGCCTTCTCAAAGGTTCTGATTTCAGGAGCTGCTCCTTCAACAGCAGGAGTTATGGTAGTAACAGAAGTTGGCACATAGGGTCCTTCCATTACTATCTCTGGTAGTTGTACATCCAGATTCTCTAAATAGAGCATCATTCTGCACTTTGGGGGTTTGGCCATTGACCCATTGTCATAGTAAGAGGAATTTGCAGAACTGTTGTCCATGGAAACGTAGGGAAAATGAGAGATCTTAGAGATGACACACACTCTAACACTGCTCTGATACCAGTTGTAGGTCCCAAAAGGTTTCCCAAGTGTATAGCTCTAAGCTGTAGAGGGGGGGGGTGAATACAGCAGTTTAAAACTTAGACACTCTTTTCTCAATGTTTGTATGTATTATCAACAAAAGTTAATTACAAACAAGCTTGAATGCGGAAAGGTTCAAGCTTAGATGACAGATACAACAGTTTGTTAACTAATCTAAAACACACTCAGACTAGTTACAATGATTACTCTCACTTAGAAGCACTCACTGTTTTTACAAGACTCAAATGGACAGCTTATACATGAACAGCTTAGACACACTCTATTGTTTTATTTAAGCAGACTTGCATGCATGGAATAACACACTTCAATGCACGTACTGATTGTCACACTCTTGATTGTCACAATATCCTTAGAAGCTTCCTTTTTATACCCGAAAGGAGAATCTCAGTGAAGCTTCCTCATTGGACAAATGAGATACTGGAGAGTCTTTCCAAAAAGACAAAACGCCTTTCTGCATGTTCTGATAAAGTATCTTTGTCTTGACATGGCAGAATCTTTGTCTTTTCCTTTTGTCACTGTTGCATACGGCTTTAACCAAAAGAGGAATGTCAACTTTGCATCTTTCTTCTTTTGTTAATGCCATTTTGATATAAGAAAAGGTCTGTCACCCTTTACAAATATCTGTTTTGTCTTCATGTAACAGAACAGCATGGGCAGACTGTGCAGTTCTGTCTTCCACTTTGTCTTCGACTTGTAAACTGATCTTGCAGCCAAAAACAATACATGAGGACTTAGAAACATATTCCATAAAGTGTTTAACCTGTTCACAAAGAACAGGATCTGTTCACAAAGAACAGAACACTTGAAAACTGCCTAAGCTGCTCAAGAGAATAGAGCAGCGTAGACAGTTTATGCCCAACCTGTTCAGCAGACAGAACAGCTTGGACAAAACTATCTTTGTTGCAACGAATGCAACATGGTAAACAGCTTTGGGCTGATAT
Organism: Centrapalus pauciflorus; assembly: GCA_020465985.1. Lineage (NCBI taxonomy): Eukaryota > Viridiplantae > Streptophyta > Magnoliopsida > Asterales > Asteraceae > Centrapalus > Centrapalus pauciflorus. Next base: position 198,767 of record JAANYP010000258.1, read on the forward strand.
TGCAAATCACTTTCAGGTTTCAATAAGACATATAACAAGCCTTAAATTCATCCTTCAAATGCATCAACAGGTTTGATTAAAAATCTCCCCCTCAGATGTACAGCAGGTTTGACTGAGGCCTTTTTGTGCCTACCACTTCACCTTCTCTCTCTCTCTCTCTCTCTCTCTCTCTCTCTCTCTCTCTCTCTCTCTCTCTCTCTCTCCTCGCTCGCTCACTTCTCAATCTCCGGCCGGCGACCCGCCACCGTCGATCTCTACGCCGACGAACACCACACCACCGACGCCCTACTCTCCTTCCCCTCACACGCTCTGTCTCGCTCATCCTCCCTCTCTCGTTCTCGCAGAAAACAACGGCAACAAACAAACCCTAAATTCGTCACCGTTGCACAACACCACTACGCCGCCACCGCTCGACCTCACACACTCACCTCTCTCTCGGCGCTCACACACCGTGGCTGAGCAGGGCCATTGTAGCCGTTCCAAGTGCAGCGCCACCGGTCAGAACCAACACTTCCGCTGCTTACCATCCCTAGTTTCCAAGTTTGTTTCTCTTTTCTTGTTTTTACATTTGGTTTGTTTATGATTTTTCAATTACAAAATCACAACATTAAGCACAATAATAGTAAGTATAAAATGTTTGATACCTTGATTAGAATGGAATGTGAACAACGATTTGTTTGTTTTTGCTCTTCTCGACAACACCTTGAACAACCAATTAGTGTTTCAGATTTTTTTCTGAGCTTACAATCTAATTAGAATTTAGGATCAGGTTTATAAAGGTTTAATATTTGGGTTTGCGCTTGGTTTACCAGATTTAGGTTATTAAATAAGTTAAGCCCGTTTATTTTAATTAAAACCATCTGAGTTATAAAATTATCACTTTGGTCCTTTTGATTTTATGTTGGTACACCCTGTGTGACGATAGCAGTCTAATCGATTTGCATTATGATTTAGGTAATATTCTGAGTTAACCAGTATTTTGATATATATGTTTAATATATGTTTGTCTGTTATTGATTGTGTGTTTGAACTTGATGTAACATATTACAAGAAGTTCAAACATAAAGGTCAAAGATTATGTCAAGCATAAGTTAAAACATAAGTTTCATCACTTAAGTGTTTAAGTGTATTGGCTAGATTCGAATAGGTTAAGGAAGGCATTCGAATCTGTGATAGATTCGAATGTATCCTTAGATTCGAATGGGCTAGATTCGAATCTGTCAGATGGACAGATTCGAATGGGCCTTAGGCCAGATTCGAGGTTGGCCCACAACAGACTCGAATCAGGGTCTATAATTAGGGATAGACTCGAATGTTTAGTGACCTTTGGCAGAATTCGTGAGGAATTAAGCAATAGGCGATCTCGAGTTTATCAGCTAGGTGAGTCCCGTTTCGGAGAGAATTAGTACGTAGGATCGTTCGTGTGTCGTTCGTTCAGCGTCTAATAGTCTCCGTGTTTCCGTTGGTTGAGAGTTGTCCGTCTAACCGTCAACGAGGATTCCGCACTCGTTAACGGATCCGCGTCTAGATAGATCTTGCATTGGTAGACCTTACAAGTGGTATCAGAGACTACAGAGTGTTCGTGGTGTTCTTCGTGTTCATCAGATACATTCTAGGTTTCTTGACGCTAGTTGGACAGTTTTTCTCTCAAAAACGTGTTTTGGAGCTTAGCAAATTCATATTCGGGAAACACTTTGTGGTTTTTCACGTTTTTGATCGAAATCATTATTTTTCATTTGAAAAATAGTGATTTAATCTGCAAAACGTCAAAAAATCAAAGTGTTAGCCGTTTTTCGAGTTTGCGGCGCTCGAATCTATAGGGGTAATTAGGGTTTCACTCTAGTCTCGAGTCTAACCAAAATACGCTCCTTTCGAGTCAATTTCAGTCAGTTTCGAGTCTGTGGTGTTTCGAATCTGTTACTACATTCGAATTGGATCTCGAGTCTATATTGTTTCGAGTTTGTTTCGAGTTTGTTACTGTTTCGAGTCTGTGCTTCGATTCTGCTGAATTTCGATTCTGTTGTGCCTTCGATTCTAAGGGTCTTCGAGTCTAAGGAGTCCTTCGAATCTGACATATCTTCGAATCTAAGGAATTGTTCGAATCTGACATAATTTCGAATCTAATTGAATTAAAATACTTAATCGAATTTAATACCAAATAAATTGGAATCTAATTACATTCGAATCTATCTAGATTTGAAAGAGTTAATCCACATTAGTTTCGAATTAAATTAATTAAGTCTAAATTCAATTTGTTTCAGAAAAGATGTCAAATCTTCAGAAATTCCTTGAGATGGATCACGAAGTTGGGAAGGCCAATGCACCACCTAAGCTGATGAAAGTTGAGGATTACTACTGGTGGAAGGACAGATTTACGGATTTTGTACGATTCAACGATATGCGCATGTGGGTGTGCATTGATGAAGGGTACATTCCACCAGTTTCTGAGGTTGAAGGCCGTCAAAAGGTCTTGTCATATCAAATGATGAAAGAAGATGACAAGAAATTATTTGAAGCCGAAAACAAAGCTTTCTCCATTATCAGAATGGCTTTACCTCAAGATATCTTGCACACATTTCGGACTCAAAGGACTTCGAAAGAACTTTGGGAGTCTCTCCAGAAAAGGTGTGAGGGTAATCCACGGGTGCGTAGAAAGCGTACAGAGCTGTTGACCCAACAGTTTGCGATTTTCAAGGCTCTTAAGGATGAACAGTTGGATGATATTATCACACGATTCTATCATCTGATAACAGAGCTTGAAAGTCATGGCATTGAGTACTCGGACAGTGACAAGAACAACAAGCTTCTTGATGCCCTACCAGCCAAATGGGCTATGTACGTGGCAATGATTAAGCTGAATGAAGATAAATACTATGCTCAATCACTGGATGACATCGTGGGAACGTTGAGGGCATATCACTTCGAAATGATAAAGGCTGAGACTGATTACGAGCAAGTCCAAAATCCGGCAATGTATTTTGGAAAGACATCTAAATCATCAGTGACAGCTGATCAGAAGAGTGCTACAGCGTTTTTCACCGGAGAAACGTCATCACCACCAGAGTCCGAAGACTCACTGAATCGCGCGTTCTTAGGGTTAGGAAGATCGGAAGAACCGCAACCTCAAGTCCAACAGGCATCGACCAGCCAGAGCTATTCGAAGATGCCGATGAGCGCAAAGTCCGCAGAAGAACATTTGAATCTGCTTGCTTCCTTTGTGGCAGCTTATGGAAATTGTGTTCAAGGGAAGATCAATGATCCGGCTCTTTGGGATGAACATTACGATCAGGTCGACCCTGATGACTTAGAGGAAATGGATCTTAAATGGCAACTGGCCATGGTAACCCAGAGGGTTAAAAGATTCATTAAGAGAACTGGGAGGAATCTGCAAATGAACAACAAAGGGATAGGATTTGATAAGTCTAAGGTCAAATGCTACAACTGTCAGGGATTGGGACATTTCGCAAGGGAGTGTCAAAGACCGAAGGTAGAATCATACCAAGGACAGAGTCAGCATCAAGGACAGTACCAAAGTCAGTCCCAACAAAGATACCTTCCGAGTTCTTCATCTGGTCAAGCCAATCTAGCGGGTCTAATTTCCAATGTCACTTCTGACAGACAGCTAGATGGTACTTATGACTGGAGTTCACATCCGGAGTCCAATGCTAGAGCTTTCATGGCTGAAGTTACGGAGAATGGTTGTGATGAAGATGAGCAGACCACAAGGGAAAACAGTCCGATGTGGGTAGAGAAAGCGAATGATCAGACCGTGCTGGAGTTTGCTGCTCAGATGGCCAACGTGGAATCTGATAACTCTAAGGTTAGTCTTTCTTATTCTCTATTTCATGAATTATGTGCTTTATGTGTTAGTTCTAACGATAGGTTAAATCTAGTCTTAGACTCACATAAGACCATAGCTGCTCAAAATGAAAACTTAAAAATTGAGAACGCTAGCCTAAATGATATAAAACAAGATTTAAAAGAAAAGCTTAAGGCTGATGCTCAAGACGTAATCGTTCTAAAAGACAAACTGAGTGAGCAGTGTGTTAGGATAGAGCTTATGTATGAGCACGTAGAGGCCTTGACCAAAAGTCTGAAAGACAAGGACATAGAGCTAGCCGAGACCAAGGTTAAGGTAGCAGAGGCAAATAGCAAGCTGGAAAAGTTTAGGAATTCGAGCCTAAATTTAGGAAAAGTCTTAGATGCCCAAAGACAGTCTAAGAAGCCTGTAGGTCTAGGTTTTCACGAAATTCCTCCACCTTTCAACGCAAACTATGTGCCTCAGCCTCAGGAGAAAACTGACAAGTCAGTAGTTTTAGAGGACCTACCTGAACCTACACCTGAGCCTAAAGTTGAAAATACACCTAAGGTGGATGACTCTACTGTCAAGGTCAAGAAAGTGAAATTTGTGTCTTCCTCCAGTGAAACACCTGCAGGAAAACAGAAAATTTCATGGGCTGACCAGGTCGAAGAGACAGACACTGTAGATGTACCAAAGGCAATAGACACTAGTGAGACACCTAGATCTAAGGGACCAACCAAAAAGTCCATGGATAAGATGTCTTGCTTTAGATGTCACGAGAAAGGGCATGTTGCTTCTCACTGTCCAAATAGGAAAGCAGATGTTACCCCTAAGACAGTGAACCCAACACCTGTTAAGCCCTCAACAAGTGTGGCGAGCACGAGTAGTTCTCAGAGTACCGAGAAAACTGTGCAGGCCGCACCAAAACCTGTTGTGAAACAAACACCGGTTAAGGTTGGACCAAAAGAAGTGGTTAGGACAAATTCACCGAATCGTGTCTTTAATCAATCTAGGTCAGCACCTCAACAAGTCTATAGGAGCACCACACCTAGCAGGTCACACACTCCAGTTAGGTCACATACTCCTGTTAGACAATATGTTCCGGTAAAAGCTCAGGGATCACAGTCTGAAATGCATTATAATAAGACTTATTCTAGAGCACCACAACAAATGCCTACTCAAAGGCAAAGAGTGAATCTAAATCACTCGGCACCACAACAGAATTCAGTTCAAAGGCCCAAGTCACCTGAAAGGCGAGATGGGTACTTGAAAGAGTTCAAGTATGTGGACGAGAATGGTATTACCAAGTCAGTCATGGCTTGGGTTCCCCGTGATAACTAACCTATTTTCTTTCATGTGCAGGAGATAACTACCGGTCCAAACAACAAGTGGTTCGTCGACAGTGGCTGCTCCAGGCACATGACGGGGGAAAGAAGTCTTCTCACAGACTTCAAGGGGGGTAATAGGGGATTTGTATCATTCGCGGGCAACAAAGGAGGAAATATCACTGGAACTGGAGAAGTCACTAATGGGACGATTACATTGGATCAAGTTTATCACGTTGATAAACTGGTTCATAATCTCATTAGTGTATCTCAAATCTGTGATAAGAAGAACTCGGTGTTATTTACTGACACTGAGGCGTTAGTGCTAAAGCCGGGATTCAAGATACCTGAAGATTGGATATTGATGCGGGCTCCAAGGAAGAATGACTTGTACATGCTCGACATGAACAAGCCAGATAATTCGATGGGTCCGATCTGCTTACTATCAAAAGCTTCGGAGACGGAATCGGTTTTGTGGCACAGACGCATGGCTCACTTGCACCTAAGGAAAATGAACTACATAACGAAGAATGGTTTGGTGCAAGGTGTGCCTCTGAAGAGCTTTCAGTTTGAAGACAAGTGTCTACCGTGCATGAAGGGCAAGCAACATAAAAAGACACACAAGTCCAAGAAGCTGAACTCCATAACCTCGACATTCGATTTGTTGCATATGGACCTTTTCGGCCCTATCAACAAAAGGAGTATAGGAGGTAGTTGGTTTTGCTTAGTTATCACTGACGATTACTCACGGTTTTCATGGGTTTTCTTTTTAGGTACGAAGGACGAGACGGCTGCAAAGCTCATCGGGTTCTTAGACCAAGTGGAGAATTCCTACGGAACAAGGTTAAACATATTCGTAGTGATAATGGGACTGAATTTAAAAACTCTGTAATTGGTGTATATTGCCTATCAAAGGGCATCGTGCATCAATTCAGTGCACCATATGAACCTCAACAGAATGGGGTGGCCGAACGTAAAAACAGAACATTGATTGAGGCTGCAAGGACTATGCTTTCGGATTCAAAGCCTCCTACCATGTTTTGGGGGGAGGCAGTGAATACCGCGTGCCATATTTTAAATAGAGTCCTTACAGTCAAATCATTGAACAAAACATGTTATGAAATTTTGAATAAACGGCCACCTAACTTAACTGGATTCGAACCGTTTGGAGTACCATGCACACTTTTAAGAACAAAACATCAGCCGAAGTTTGGTGAAAAGGCTGACGAAGGATACTTCCTAGGTTATGTGCCAAACTCACCAAACAAACGGGTTTTTAACAAAAAGAGTGGTACTGTGGAGATTGTGTATAATATTGAAGTCACAAGTTATACACATGAACCCCAAACTGGTCCGGAATGGATATTTGACTATGATAAGTTATTTGAGTCACTTAACATTCCTTTGGACGATAATGCAGGTACAATCGAGAAGGACATGGCGACGTTACATCTGAACGACGATGGCCAAATCTTTCCAAGGACCACGTTCGAATCTACGTCCGAGCCTACTGCGACTGTAGATGGGTCTCCAGAAGTTGCTAATCCAGAAGAACCTAACACTGAAAATCAGACTCAAGCATCAAGTTCTGCCTCTGAGGAAAACGTCCGTGAGGAAGAAAATGTGGAAGCTAGGCCTAGTCCACGCATTATAGGGAAATAGGATCCAACTTAGCGAGAATAATCTTAAGGGTTAACAAAGAGACCTCTAGGATTAACAAGAAAAACCATACCAATAGAATAAATCATAGGAAATCCTAACGAGGGTGTTGAGGACTCGGAGTAGTGTAAATAACAACACTGTGTCTGTCCGATGATAAACGACTCCGAGGCTATCAACATGTCTATATGTCAGGCGCTTTCATATCGCAGTAGAGCCAAAAAATGATGCAAAATGGCCACTATAGGACAATTTCCTGGGTTTGAACGATTCAGGAAGAAACTTTCACAATTTAGGAAACTAGAAGTGTGGGAGTTTAGTTCCGTTACCCTCGTGGGGAGATTGCAATAGAACCAAATGGTTTTAATGTGCAAAAAGAGACGATCGGGTATAGTCACGGCGCAACAAAGGCGAGATTAGTTTGTAAAGGGTTTCAACCAAGAGGAGGGATCGATTACAACGAAGTTATTTGCCCTGTAGGCAGGTTAGAAGCAATTAGGTTGTTTTTAGCTTTTGCCTCCTTCAAGGGATTTAAGGGTAATATGCAGTTAGATGTTAGAGTGCTTTCCTGTATGGGAAAGTGGAAGGGAGTTGGTGTATGTAGAACAACTCGCCCGGTTACAGATCCTAAATATCCTGATAGAGTATATCGGTTAGATAAGGCTCTTTATGGATTACATCAGGCACCTAGGGCTTGGTATGAGACTCTATCCAACCATCTTTTAGAAAATGGCTTTGAGAGGGGTAGGATAGATAGTACTCTATTTGTGAAAAGAAAGGGAGATCACTTTATCTTGGTACAAGTGTACGTCGATGATATCATTTTTGGATCATCAGACGAACAGATGTGCAAAGATTTCGAGAAGGTTATGAAGTCTAAATTCGAGATGAGTGCTATGGGGGAGTTGAATTTCTTTTTAGGGTTACAAGTTGACCAAAAGAAGGAAGGGATGTTTATCCATCAAACTAAGTATGTCTATGACATATTAGAACGGTTTGGGATGGAGGGAACTAAGTTGACTGCCCACTTCAGCACGCCGATTCAAGTAAATCACAATCTCGGGCCGGGTACTGAAAGTGATACCGATGTGGATCCGACTTTATATCGGGCCATGATTGGGTCACTTATGTATTTAACTGCTTCAAGACCTGATATTATGTTTGCTGTGTGTATTTGTGCTAGGTTTCAAGCGAATCCGAAGGAAATGCATATGAAAGCTGTGAAGCGGATTCTACGATACCTCAAGTCGAAACCTAAGCTGGGACTTTGGTATCACGCGGAGGGAGATCTAGAGTTGGAGGCGTTCACGGATTCTGACTACGGAGGATGCAGCTTGACGCGCAAATCAACAACTGGAGGTTGTCAGTTCCTAGGAGGGAGATTGGTATCCTGGCAATGCAAGAAACAAACATCGTAGCCGTGTCAACGTGCGATGGCGAGTATGTAGCGACTGGTATTGCTTGTTTTCCCACAGGTTCTGTGATACAACAACAATTGCGGGATATTAACGGTGGCTTACACTCAAAAAACTCTATTTAGGATAGACAAATCCAATCATACAATTGCTAACTAATAATTTCCAGTTAACACGTAAAACAATAGCACATAGGGACTAAGACATCATTTTATTCGTGATTGTGCTGAAAAGAACTTAATCAAACTGGTAAAGGTGGCAACAGAAGATAATAATGCAGATTTATTTACCAAAGCGTTTGATAAGTCACGGTTTGAGTATTTAATTCAACTGAATGGAATGCGCAACCCAGAGTAAATTGACCTTAGTAGTATTTTATTTCCTTTTATAGTTGTTATATTTTTTTTTTTCAGTAGTCTGCTAATTTAGGTAAGTTTCTAATTTAGGTAAGTTTCTATTTTTAGTAAGTTTCTATTTTTAGTAAGTTAGTAGGTTAGCTTAGTTTACTGCTTTTTGCTATGAAAAACAAAAGAAAAAAGAGAGAAAATTACAAAAATACAAAAAAAAAAAAGAGAATATCAGAAAAGGAGTTAAGTCTTAGATACATAGGTTCAAAGTGACGAAAATTAGCACCGTCGTTACAGACTCTAAGTGTTTAGGCTTTCACACATAATGCAACTAAATCCTAAGTGTTATACTTTATTTAGTTTGATGTGTTGGTAGGCATAATACATATAGGGAATCTCAAGGCTAATAAAATATTCTAGAAAAGGTCAAGCGTGTCACTAATCTAGATGTATGACCAATCGGTCTTAATTTTTATGTACAAGACATACAAACGTTAAGTCTAAATGAGGTATGCAAACTTTCTGGGGATGTATGGCAACATCAAATACATCTGAAAATGGAAAGAATAGAAATATCATGAAAAACTGAGAGTCGAAAACATGCAACTCTGTTGTACGTAAGTACAGACCTGTTGTCTCTGTTTAGATTCGGGTTAGCAGACATGTCGCTTTGTTGTACGTCAGTACAGACCTGTCACCGCTATCTGCTAACTTTAAAGTTAAACCTTAAGTCGAACTAAGACACTTTGTTGTATGAGAATACAGACCTGTGTCCGATGTTTGTCTTTTAAAGAAAGTTTGCAAATACCAACAAGTTAGAATTTTTGTCTGTGTGCCTTGATCATAAAAGTATGTCTATGTCTGAGTCACGTAAGATAATTTCCTGATAAATAAAAAGGCCAAGGGATATTCCGAAATGTAGAATGTTTAACAGGGTAAAATACCAACAATCGGCTAAGTGGGTATGTCACGACAAACAATCAAAGGAATCAAAAATTCCTAAGTGTGAAAGTTTAAGTACTGAAAGTTAGTATCGGACATCGCTATCTGATTGAATCCTTCTTAGACTATACTCATCAAAAATATGTTGTTTGGTATTTAGCTTAGCTTGTAAATTTATTTTTATAACTTAAGTCTAGATTAACATTTTGAGTCAAAATTTTATTTTATTTTATTTTATTTTATTTTTACCTTAGTCAATTTTATTTTATTTTATTATCCTATTTAGGATTAGTTTAATTTTTACTTAGGTAAAAGGTCAAAAGTTACTGAGGATGCATTCGAAGTTGGATAAAATAAACATTGCGTGAAATATCTGTTGATTAGGGTAAAAGAGTTGGCATAGTTTATCTGGTTACACATTACCGTAGAAAAAAGTTGGAAAAGTTGAAGTTATTTCAAAATTTCCGAAATTTTTCTAAGTGTTGGTAATTTCGAATCTAAGACAGACTCGAAGTGAAGTATTTCGAATCTGTCAGTAGACTCGAAACTACACATAGACTCGAAGGTAGGTAGTATATATAGGTCAATAGTGAAGTCATTTATTACTTTACTGTTGTCGAATCTATACTCTCGAATCTATATCAGCGATCTCGAATCTGTTCTCGAGTCTATCGTATTTCCTATAAACGACATTTCATCGAGTCTAAAGCTTTTGTGTTCGATTCTACACTCATATCTAGGTATAATCAACCGGATTGTACAAGATTTTGGTAGTTTTATACACAATTTTGGGCTTAAAACATCACATTTTGAAGTTTTATGGGTCAAAATAGAGTTTTTGCTAAATAACTAAGTTAGGACCTATAAAATATCAAATTGAGGACCTAAATCTATAATTAGAATCTAGTTGAACTAATGTATGTGATTTACTAAGTTCAAAATGGTTAAAATTTTGGGTTTTTGTTGAAACCATGGCCGATGGGGCTTCGAGTCTGTTCATGGACATTCGAATCTGTTCAAGGGTTTCTCGAATCTGTCATTAGATTCGAGATGCCCATGATCTTCGAATCTGTCCATTAGACTCGAATAGGGACACTTCGAATCTGTCCATTACACTCGAATATGGACACTTCGAATCTGTTACTTTCGAATCTGCACTTTATCTATTTTTGTCTAATTTAAATTTTATTAAACTTGTGGAAATTTAATTGTGTTAGATTTTGTATTTAATAAAGTACAAAATAAAACAAATTTGAATTTAAACAAGTTTATTGATTTTTAATAAGTCTAACAGTTTTATTTATTGTGCAGATATGGCAGTTCGTGCGTTTGTTCCTAAGCACAATATGGTGCTTCATCCGGATCATGACCTCCCTGAGGCGCAGGGATACAGGCAGATGCTAGAATTTCTTGTGGAATCTAGGATAGGATTTGCACTATCTCATAATGTTCAGCTTATATTGCCTTATATCCGTCAATTTTACGATCATCTTCAAGTAGACTGCTCGGTCACTCCGACAGTGCTACGAACTCGCATTGCTGGACAACCGCTAGTATTTTCAGCGGATATGCTGCGTCAAGTGTTGCAGCTGGGCACTCAAGAAGAAGAGTCTGGACCGATTGAATTTCCTCTGAATATCAGGCAAGCGGCCTTTCAGAGAATGGGATATAGTCTAGACGTGTCGAAAGTGTCCTATATGAAGAGCGGGTTAATTGGCCAATGGAGGTTTTTGGCTCATGTCTTCATGGTATGTTTTGCACCAAAGAAAGCCGGGTTTGACTATATAGTTGCGAAGATCCAGTCTGGGATAGTCGCGATGGTGTACAATCGACCATACAGTTTCTCGGAAATGTTTTTCTCCGAATTTGTTCACCAGATCACCGCTCCTGAAAATCAACAATTCCTGCTATATCCGCGGTTCATCATGATGTTGATCAGGCACTTCTTGCCAAATCTGCCGCCATCAAATGACGTTTAGAACGTAGCTATTATGGACAAAAGGATATTCGCTGATTGTTCCTCACATCGAGGAAGATTGGCTATTCCGATCGAGCGACCGTTGTTTGGAGCTGTTTTAGACAGGAACTTTGTGGCACCAGATAATGCCAACTGGGCAGGTGAAGTAGAAGTTCAGCCTCAGCAGCAACAGCAACAGCAACAGCAACCGCATCAACAACAACAACAACGACGTGCACAGCCACGAAGGCGAAGACCAAGAGCTACTGCGAGTCAGACTCAGGCGTCTAGGCCTTCCACAAGTCAACAGCCAGAGCCAGAGGTACAGGAAGCAGGGCCTTCAAGTGCCGTTCCAGAATCTGAGCAAATAGCCCAAACCTTGGAAGAAATCTGGGCGTCTGGACCTCATGCCAATGAGGAAATAACTGCAGAGTTAGTTGATCAGTTGTTACAGCCTCCGGAAGGAGCAGAAGATGTGTTTAGACAAGTTGAGGATTATGAGCCAGAGCAGGCTGATGACGTTTTGTCATCTTCAGCAACTGAGTCAGAAGAGATGGAGGAGGTAGAAGCTGAAGCTCCAGAGTCAAGGTCTGCCGTTCCTGAAGTTCAAATTGGAACTTATGGTTCGCGACTGATTATAAATGAAGGTGGTTCTAGGAGACGATTTGACAGGGAATTGGAGGAGTCGGATTTCGAAGAAGAAGAAGTTTCTCACCTTGTGACGAGGCAACGGGCCAAACGTCACAGGTTCATGCAAGGATCCTCTTCAGCTGCCGCAGAACAACCAGAAATCTCTCAACCTGAAATTCCTCAACCACAGGACCCTCAAACCACCATTCCACCATCACCACCTCATGATGAACCATACATCCCATCACCAATCATTCCAACTCCAATTCAGTCCATCCCATCAACCTCATCCTCATATGCCGACAATCAAAGGTTTCAGCAGCTAAAAGCGCGAGTCGACTTCCAAAATATCCAGATCTTAGGCCTAACAAAGGCAGTCGGCGAGATTCAGACTCATAATGCCGATCTAAGGAAGATTGTGGACACAGTTCAGGAAGAGAACTTAGAGCTAAAAGCCTTTGTTTGTGATCAGTCAGCCGAGATAAGGTCGATGCGCTCCCTAATTGAGCACTTAATGAAAAATTTACAGGCTCAGGGGGAGACGTCGTGCCGTGATCAGGAAGCACAATGGCCGAGAGATGATGATGATGAACACAACCAAGGCAATGATCCCAGCCCACAAAGACAGAATGAGCCAGTAGATTTTTCTGCAGCTCAGACTGCTCAATCTCAGGGGGAGCCTAGTCCAGGAGGAACAGGAGGAGAAGCAAGTTCTTCAAAGACTTTAGATAGCGACATGATAGATGCGCTAAAAGATATTGAAGAAGAGCTGATGGAATTTGATTTTGAAGAGGATATTGAAGAATTAGAAGAAGGTGAATTCATTCCAGATGACGTCGTCGACTGGAAATCGGATGATGAGGTGCTAGATGATGAAGACGATCATGTTGATGAAGTAATAATCAATTCACAACCAGTCACTGAACTGTATGAGAGCCAAGATCATAATGTAATTGATATTGATTATATCAACGTAGCCTCAGTAGAAGACAAGGAACTTGAAGAGGCGGAGAAAGAGCCATCTAGAGCTGATCTGATAAATCTTTGGTTCAAGAAGGAAGAAAAGAAAGATCAGCTGAAGATGAAGAAGAAAATGAGAAATCCAAGTGCTGGAAACTTCTCAGGAGGGATTATTAGCTGGTTCTTTGACAGAGAACTGCAGCTGTTTATTTTGAAGAGAAGAGATGGCCTTCAATACTTGAGGCGGACACTGAAAGCTTTTAATTCATTGCCCAAGATTGAAGTTAAAGAGTTAGCCTGGAAGGAGCTGATTAATATTGGAGATGATCCCTACGCTAACGTAATTGAAAGAATTATAAGGAAAGAAGGGCGATCAGGCAAATTTGAGAGGCTTAAGCCGAGATCAGGCAAAAGGGTCGAGGATGGATCAAGGATAGATCCTCATACTGGAAGACCTTGGGCCAGAATGGTGTACAAGCCAGTCAAATGTCTGAAGAAAGTACCTATGAAACCAATGCCACAGAATGTTTTGAGCAACATGAAGTGGTGGTACCTAGAGATTGACACTGCTGAAGCTATCATGGAAGATCAAGACGAGCAGGTCATTTTGAAAGTATATGATCCTCTGCATTTGATAAACCTATCAAAGGACGACCTGAAGAAGCTTCACGATCAGCCTATCTTCTTCACTGAACCATGGAGATCTGAAGCCAGGAAGTTCCAAAAGGTAGTTAAAGTTTGTATAGATGCTGGATTATTTGCAGGTAGTAATATATATAGCTCTAGTACTTAAATTTGATGTCATGTAAATAATTAGAAGCTATCGTCAAGGGGGAGTCTGTTGGTACACCCTGTGTGACGATAGCAGTCTAATCGATTTGCATTATGATTTAGGTAATATTCTGAGTTAACCAGTATTTTGATATATATGTTTAATATATGTTTGTCTGTTATTGATTGTGTGTTTGAACTTGATGTAACATATTACAAGAAGTTCAATCATAAAGGTCAAAGATTATGTCAAGCATAAGTTAAAACATAAGTTTCATCACTTAAGTGTTTAAGTGTATTGGCTAGATTCGAATAGGTTAAGGAAGGCATTCGAATCTGTGATAGATTCGAATGTATCCTTAGATTCGAATGGGCTAGATTCGAATCTGTCAGATGGACAGATTCGAATAGGCCTTAGGCCAGATTCGAGGTTGGCCCACAACAGACTCGAATCAGGGTCTATAATTAGGGATAGACTCGAATGTTTAGTGACCTTTGGCAGAATTCGTGAGGAATTAAGCAATAGGCGATCTCGAGTTTATCAGCTAGGTAAGTCCCGTTTCGGAGAGAATTAGTACGTAGGATCGTTCGTGTGTCGTTCGTTCAGCGTCTAATAGTCTCCGTATTTCCGTTGGTTGAGAGTTGTCCGTCTAACCGTCAACGAGGATTCCGCACTCGTTAACGGATCCGCGTCTAGATAGATCTTGCATTGGTAGACCTTACATTTTATTTAATTAAACAAACTACTGCTTTTATTAATCTCTAGTTATTTTTATTAAGATTTTATTATAATTAGTATTTTTATTTATTAATATTGTTATTTAAAATTCGGGTCATTATATGGGAGCTGTGAGGTAAGCATTGCGGATCCTAAGTCAGACTTGGTCCAGTGACTTGCAATTGTTATATGGTGTGTGTATGTGTGTGTTAGTGGTGGTTCCTCAGTAAGACTGTTGCCCAAGGTGTGGATGTGATTAAACATGATCAGTTTAAAAAATTGGAAATCTTATAAGACCTAAGAGTTGCAAGGAAGTTGTAATTGGTAATAAGTTGTCTGTCTAAGTAGCTTACACATCTAGGTTCAGCCTCCATTGGGTGCATGGATAAGTAAAAGGGTTCTTAGGATTAATAAATCACTTTCTAAATTTTCGGTTATTGATTTATTAATGGTTAATCAAATACTAATTTTTGAAATGTTTTAGAATGTTGGAAGGGGCAGAGGTAGAAGCAGTTTAAATAACAACAACAACAACAATGACAACAACAACCACAATGATAATGTCAATATCCCTCCTCCAGCTCATCCTATTGCAAATCCTCCCCAAATGCACAACACTGCTACTCTGAGGTCCTAACTTGACAAGGAAAAACTCAGAGAAAACGAAATCCAACTATTATTATGAGAATTGAGCTAAATTCGTATGTTCTGGAAAGGGCACTAGTACCTGCTCCTACAGAGACTGCTAATATTGAGGAGAGAAATCTCTATAAGAAGCACTCTGAATATGCGGTCGATGTTGTCTGTCTAATGCTAGTGACTATGACATCTGGGCTGCTAACTAACCATATGGATGTCCAAGCTTACCAGTTTTAACAGCCCGGACCACTCCCTAGACATGATATTGTCCGCTTCAGCAAAGGCCGCACGATTTTGTTTCTGGAAGCCAATCCATAGGCCCACCCCAAAACGCGTCTCAGTGGATTGAGACAACCTCATTCTTATATGGACATATTAGTTTCTCCTCTCCACCGATGTGGAAGTTACACCAGTTGTATGGCCAGCTAAAGGATATGTTCCAGACTCAGGCTTGAACTGAGAGATATAATACGACCAGGGCTCTGAACTCCTGCAGAATGGCCGAAGATACAACTGTCGGACACCATGACCTTAGGATAATGGGTTATCTAGATCGTCTTAGTAGAATTGGGTATCCCGTGACACAGGAGATGGCCACGGATCTAATTATCAACTCCTTAATCGAAGGATTTAAAAAAGTTGTAATTAATTACAAAAGGCATAATATGGGGAAAACGATCAGTGAGCTACATCAGAAGCTCCAGACTGCTGAAGAGAGCATGGATATGAAGCCTTTGAAAAATCTAAGGATGTGCTGATTGTCAGATAGGGAAGGATTAAGAAGAGAGGAAAATAAAAGGGACGGAAGAGAAAGCAAGTTCCCAAGATGGAGGCCAAAGCTAAAGAGAAACCAAAGCCTAAGACCAAATAAGTCAAATTCGATGATGACAAATGCTTTGAGTGCCAGGATACTGGGCATCGTAAAAGGAATTTTTCTAAATACTTAGAAAGGATTAAGGCTGAACATGTCGGGACTTCAGGTATCTTAATTTTTTTACTTCTCATAATTAATTGTTCATGCATATGTGATTTCCAATTGAACACACATTTTTAAAAATGTTTGTAGGGACTAAAGAGAAGTGAAGAGGGATGACAAAAGCAGTGGGGGCATGGGGATCTTTTTCAGGACTACTCTGCTTATTGCTTATGTTATCATTTATAATATCATGGTGTTTAGACAATTTATTTACAATCATTCGAATAATTTATTTTGAGATATATATTTGAAAGTTTTTGAATAAAAGAGTTTATTAAATATAGGGTTAAGGTCATTTTTTATCATTCAACGTTTAGATATGTCTCATTTAGCCATTGAACTAATTGTTTTTACTCATTTAGCCATTAAACTTTAGTTTAGTGTTTTCTTTTGGAAAAATTATTGAAAGTAATGGTTAAATGTGTACAAAATATAATAGTTTAGTGGTCAAATGTGTATATGATAGTTTAATGGTAAAATGTGTACAAAATAGGATAATTTAATGGCCAAGTGTGTACAACTTTTGGTGGCTAAACATGTACAAAAATAGTTTTGTGGCTAAATGTGTACACAAAATAAGTTTAGTGGTTAAATGTATAAAAAAATAGTTTATTGGTTAAATGAGACAAATCTAAAAGTTGAATGGTCAAAAATGACCTTAACCTTTAAATATAGCTTTATTTAAATTGTTGTGCCATGATAGACTATTGTACAAAGTTAAGTTTGGATGGTGACTAATCAATAGAGATTGACCGGTTAGTAGTCAAATTCAGATAAAATATAATTGTGTTGTTATAGAATGTTGTTGAAATTATTAAAGTGTTCAAATGAAGTTTCAACAAACTTACTAAATCTTGAAAGTTAGTTCAAGAGATTATATGAGTTGGAGATTATATTAATGAAACTAATAATAAAGTGCATAATTACATGTAAAGGAGTTACACTCGTCGAAAAACTTGATGGAACACCACAACAAAGTGTTGTAGATTACCAACAACTAGTATTTACGGATACATATCACAATTCTTGAACACAGAGTTCTTAAATAAGATATCTTGTTAAGATATTAAAAAACCGCATACTGTCAGTCTCAAGTTGAAATTAAACATCTAAACGTATCATTAGTAGCAAATAATCAAAATTGCTAGAACTCCTGAATTTTAATCCTAGTGTCTTTATGAGTGATTTACCAGTTCCTATGAAGATAATGCATAAAATTTTGAAAAGAAATTCAGAATAGATCTAAATAATTACAAGAACTTGTAATAAATAACTAGTGAAAATTTTCTAAGACAAACGGTAATGAAGTTAACTCAATTAACTAGAGAATACTCCCAATAAGATCATGTCTGAAATTAATTTTTTGATAGATCATATTACCGCTGCATTTGATAAGGAATAGTAACATTAAAATGATGAAAAAACATGTTGTGTTTATTGAGATAAAGGAGATCAATATGATATCTTAAATGTTGTTATAATTTTGCGTGTTTTAGAAATCTGAGAATGAATTTGAAGTTATTCTAAAATTAGTCGATAGCTGTTCGTTGTCGTGGGAACTACAATGAGACATGAAAGGCTACTGCAGATTTTGTTGATATTCATGGGTGATGAATATGGAAAATGTTGAACCAAATTAACAGGTATTTGTAGCGAACAAATATTAGATAGACCCACCGATTAAGACCTCTATGTCGATAATAGTCATGAGCAGTCTCAAAAGGGTAATCCTTAGTGCCTGAGATGTCTACGTACTTCAGTGCGGGGATCGTTGTACGATTGGCCTAACCTAACGTTATCAATAATTGGATGATCATAAAAGTTCGAGGTTAGATTAAGTGGGAGCCGTTTTGTAGGCCTAGATAGTCATGATAGGATTTGCACATTCTTTTAACTAAGAAGAGATATTTTTGGGCTCCTCGACGATCGATACTGAAAGAAAAGCATGGTTATGCTTTGACATAATTGATGTTTTCTAATCTATTAGTTACAGTTCAGTATGTGTAACACCCACTCTTTTCACATAAAAGTCACGTCAATATAATATCATAATTGGCAATATCACAATAAGTCTATGTAAGGTCCACACACCACGGATCTAATCAAGGCGTGAACGACGTCAAACAAGTATGGAATCCTCTTTTAATGAATACAGATCGATCACATGGAAACACGGAGCCGAACAAGATGCTAGTCTATAGAATACAGACCCTACACGATGTATTGCTCCGTTAGATGCTGTAAAACTCTCTTAGTTCGTCTGAAATGCTCTCACAAACTCTGAAAGTGTAAATCTCGAAGTGTTTTTGAAATAACACAAATAAGTTAATGCTATAACCTGTAAGTTCAAGCATGGCCCAAGCCCACAAACTTACAAGTTCAAGCCCATGCAAGTATAAACTTAGCTGCACTAAGTTCGTAGCCTTAGAGTTATGAACTTATTTTCATAAGTTCATACCTCTTGAACTTATCACCATACGTTCATAGTCTCATAAACTTAACATGAAAACGTAAACAACATACACAATCATGAACTTAATCCATAAATATGAACAAACAAACATGACTTGTATTAATAAAGCCCTATCTATTACATATGACTATCTATTACAAACTAAACTGCTATCGTCACACCGGGTGTACCAACAGACTCCCCCTTGACGATAGTTTCTAGTTAGATATTCACTGATCTACAGATCTAGGCTTATTTAAGTTTCTACCCGCATGTAATCCCCACTCGACACAAACCTTAACAACTCTCTGATATTTTCTGCCTTAAGACCTCCAATTTTCATCAAAAAGATTGCCTGATCATGAAGCTTTTGCAGGTCATCCTTAGAGAGGTTAGCTAAGTGCAAGGGATCGTAAACTCTCAAAATCACCTTTTCTTCCTTGTCTTCCATCACTGCCTCACCCGTCTCACTGTCGACGTACCACCACATCAAGTTATTCAGAACATCTTGTGGCATACTCTTCAGTGGCACCTTCTTCAGGCACTTGACAGGTTGGTAGTACGTCTTCATCCAAGGAAAACCTGTAAATGGATCTATCCTTGTATCATCCTTGACTCGCTTTCCTGTCCTTGGTTTAAGTCTTTCAAACTTCCTAGACCGACCTTCCCTTCAAATGATTTTAGCAATAACTTCGGCATAGGGATCATCTCCGATGTTGACTAGCTCTTTCCATGCCAAGGCTTTAACTTCACACTCCGGCAAAGATTTGAAGTCCCTTAGCCTTCTTCTTAGGTACTGTAGCCCGTCCTTTCTTTTACGAATGAAGAGCTGCAGTTCTCTATCATAGAACCAGCTAAGTATACTACCTGACAGTTTCCCTGGACTTGGCATCTTCATCTTCTCCTTCATAGCCAAGTCCATTTTCTTTTCTTCCCTGAACCATAATTTTCTCTTCTCTTCTATTGTAAGCTCCCTATCCAACCTTTCAGTATCCGACTCATTATTTAGAGCGGATTTAAGTATCTCAAGATCTATCGGACTCTGATCTTTATTCATGTATTCTTCTGTGACCGGTTGCTTACTTATAACCACTTCATCTACTTCATCTACTTCGTCTACTATCACATCATCATCAGACTTCCAGTCAAGAACCTCTTCGGGAACAAATTCACCTTCCTCAACATCTTCCTTGTCTACTTCATCTTCAAAGTCAAATCTGATGTCTTCCTCATCCAAATCCAGCAAGGCTCTGATTAAATCTTCTTCAATCACATTTGTAGCCTCGGGAGCCTTGCCCTTATCCTTTTTAGCCCCTGACGATGATCCAGACTCCCCCTGAATATAAGCTTGCTGAGTAATCTGTTTAGAAAGATCTCCTAGCTCACTTTCCTTTTCTACACTAAGGTCATCTCCTTCGTCTTCTCTACGGGCTCAATTTAACTCATCCTCCTTACAACTCTCCCCTTGAGTTGTATGATCTTTTAAAATCTGCTCCATTAGGGATTGAAGAGTTGCTATTTGATCTTGTTGGGCAGTCACAGTCTGATGTAGATTTGCATTTGGCTGATCCAACTATGTATTGTGCTGTTGTAACTCTTGGACTGCCCTGGTGAGATGAAGGATTTGGACTGTTTGGAGATCAACTTGTGTTTTAAGTTGATTCAGGTTGTGGGTGTCAGTCGCGATGGAGGTCGATGTAGTGGATGTGCCGTTTGCGAGTGGAATGGTGGTGGATGTAGATGGCCCTGCTTGATCTAGGCGTTGGTGCTTAGCTCTTTGGTGCCTAGTAACCAACGCCTCTTCGACTGGCAAAAACTCTTCATCTTCCTCTTCTTTATCTCGGAGACTAAATGAATGAGTTTGTGGCTGCACAACTAGTCGAGTACCATGACGACCAAACGAAGTTGGAGGATTTGCAGCTTCTCTGACGTCACTTGCAGTCTCAGAATCTGTCTCCGTTTCTGTCTCAACAACCTCAGTAGCATCTTCCGGTTGATAGTTGTCTATATCTTCAAAAATGTTTTCCATAACCTCAGGAGGATGAAGAAAAATATCTTCCAATGTCTCTTGGATCGGATCAGCCTGTGTTACCGATATAGTAGCCACAGCTTCCGCTGCCGTCTTCGGTGGAGGCTGAATTGGAGCAACCGGTGCTTGTTGTTGGTGCTCATTCACTATCCAGTCTTCTCCATCTGGAGCAACAAAATTCGGATCAAGCAGAGGTCCAAACAATGGAGTCATCGGCGGTCTAACATTTTGCGCCTTCGTGAATTGTGACTTTGACAATCTGCAAAGTTCCTCTTATCTATCCCTGCTACAACAACCACTTTTGGTAGAGGTGGCAAATTCGGTAGGAAGTTCCTGATTATCATCATAATGAACCGCGGGGATAGCAAAAATCTCTCCCAGGTTGGCGCCGTGATCTGATGCACAAATTCTCCAAAAAAGAAGCCCGATTAACTAAACGGCTTGTTATATACCAACGAGATCATCCCGGACTGTAGTTTGGATGTCATCCTGTCAAAATCTGCCTTCTTAGGCACAAAACATACTAGTAGCATGTGCATAAGATACCGCCACTATCCAATCAGCCCGCTTTTCACATACGAGGCTTTAGCCAAGTCCTGAGCGTAGCCCATTCTTTGGAAAGCCGCTTACCTTAGCACAGCTTGGAAATCGACTGGACCATCTTCCTGTACTGTTGTTCCCAAATGCAGAACTTCCCGTAGATTATCTGTGAAGAATGAAATAACTTGTCCATTAACGGTTGCCCTGAGAACTGGGGGCACTACGGAACTATCGACATGCAATGTATTCCAAAAATGACGAATGTACTGAATTATCAGCGTTGGATTGTGAGTCAACGCATAGACTATCATTGATCTTGTCAAAAATTCCAGAATCTCTCTATACTGCCCTGCCTCAGGAGCTTGGAGGTCTATGGTAACCACCATATTGTGCTTATTGAAAAATGCACGATCTGCTACTGCACACAGAATAAATAGTTAAATTCTGGAAAAAAAATTTTGGAAAACATTAGGTTCATACGAACTTGATTAAGTTCGTTCGAACTTAATGACCTACGAACTTAGGTGTAAGTTCGTTTGAATCTAAAAAAGCCCTCCTAACTTAATGTTAAGTTCATGCTAGGCCTTCGAACTTGAAGATATTTTTGAATTCAGTTCGTAGATACTAACGTTCGTGGGCATTGTTCCAGATGAACAAGTTTGAGATCGGCCCTTTGCATATCAAAACTCATGAATTAATCCTTTTTAGACTTAAATGACCAATGAATGTAGTCCTAAAAGGTTTTAATCGAGTTTATTGATGTTTTAATTTAGGTTTTCTATCCCTAGACTTAGTATTTTGAAACACATAGCCTTCGGTTATTTCAAACCAAAAATACATGATTTTAAACCATTAAAAGTCCCAAATAACACTTACTTAGTTCCTTGTGAGATAAACCGACAACAACTAAGGTGAAGTTCGAGGTGGAACTGTAGTATTCTTCGTGGAACAGGAAACAAAGTCGTGAAATACGACAAGTTCGAGATCGCTCAAATAACTTCGTAATCGCCGATTTAAGTTCGCGAGGAGTAAATTCGTGAGTAGGTGAATAAATTTAATGCTATGTGCCCTATTTATACCCCACCACTGTGGCTCGAACTTACCTGCGACTGTGCTTCGAACATACCTCAGTCAAGTTCGTAGGAACCCAAGTTCGTGTGAACTTTGGTTTATACGAACTTAAGTTCATATTTGAAAAACTTAAAAAAATTTTCAACTTTTTTCAACTTTTGCAACTTTTTCAACTTTACGAAACCCTTCACACTAAGCAAACAAATTATCACGCAATTTTTGTTTTTGCAACAAAAATGCATCCTAGTAACTGACCTCGTTCCTATTTATTGATAATAAAATGAACTAAACTAAACTAAATTAAAATAAAACAAAATAAAGTAAAATATATAAAAACTAAATTGCAAGAATTCAAAAATAAGGACATAAACCAAATCTTTTTGCTAGAGTGTCATAGAAGGTTCAATTAGATAGCGTTGCCAACGCACTTTCGGTGTTGCACTTTCACACTTTGGAATTTTTGATTCCTTTGATTGTTTGTCGTAACATACACACCATGTCGATTGTCGGTATGTTTGTCCACTTAAACACTCAACAATTAGAATTTTCCTTTGGCCTTTTTATTTATCAAGTAATTTCCTTACATTTCCCACACTTAGACATACTTCTATGATCAAGACAAACATAAAATGATTATGACTTTTCGGTATTTGTAAATCATATTTAAAAGGAAAACTTCATACACAGTTCTGTATTTACATACAACAGAGTGTCTTAGTTTGTCTTAGGGTAGAGCATACTTCTTTTATTTTAGCAAGACAGCGGTGACAGGTCTGTACTTACATACAACAAAGCAACATATCTTGCTATATTGAGTCAAAACAGCGGTGATAGGTCTGTACTTACCTACAACAAAGCGACATGTCTTGACTCTCTTTACATTTCATGCTTGCTCTTTTTTAAGATGTATTTTGATGAAGCCATACATCCCCCAGATTGATTTACATACCTCATTCATATTTATTGTATGTTAGCCTCTAACACAGAAATTAAGACCTATTGGTCATACATCTAAGTTAGTTACCAATATGACAATATCTTGATTGTTTTATTAGCTTTTAGGAAAACTTTCATGTTTTATGCCTACCAACATATCAGAAAATGAACATGTATATCACTTAGAATTTATAGTGCATTATGTGTTAAAGTTTAAAACTTAGAGTTTGTTAAACTGTGCTAAATATCGTCACGTTGAACCTTGGTCTCTATCACTTCTCTCTTTGTTTTCAATATTCTCTTTTTTTGAAATTTTTTATGGTTTTTTCTCTTTTTTCTTTTCTTTTCCTTCCTTTTTTTAAGTAAAGTAACTAATAAGTTAAAAATATTTAAAAGAAAAAAAATCTATTGAGGTCTGGTTACTCTGGATTACGCATTCCATTTAGTTGGACTAATAACTCAAAGCGTGATCTATCTAATGCTTTTGTGAACACATCCGCAAAGTTGTCTTCCGTTGGAACTTTTACAAATTTTATCAGGTTTTTCTCGGCACAGTCATGAATAAACTGATGTCTTATATCTATGTGCTTAGTCTTATTGTGCTTTACCGGATTATTGGTTATAGCAATTGTGGATTGATTTTCTATCCTAATGGGAGTATGAGTATAAGTCAAACCGTAATCCTGCAATTGTTGTTGGATCCACAGAACCTGTGAACAACAACTACCCGCAGCTACATATTCGGCCTCGCATGTTGATATGGCTACAGAAGTTTGTTTCTTGCATTGCCAGGACACCAGTCTCCCTCCAAGGAACTGACAACCACCCGTTGTTGATTTTCTATTCAAACTACACCCTCCATATTCTGAGTCTGTGTAAGCTTCCAATTCCAGATCTCCATCAGCATGATACCAAAGTCCCAGCTTCGGTTTCGACTTCAGGTATCTCAGAATCCACTTCACAGCTTTCATGTGCATCTCCTTTGG
This sequence comes from Centrapalus pauciflorus, assembly GCA_020465985.1. Classification (NCBI taxonomy): domain Eukaryota; kingdom Viridiplantae; phylum Streptophyta; class Magnoliopsida; order Asterales; family Asteraceae; genus Centrapalus; species Centrapalus pauciflorus. The sequence goes on from JAANYP010000258.1 coordinate 222,922, forward strand.
GTTAGCTTGAAACATGGCACAAATACAAACAGCAAACATTATGTCAGGTTGAGAAGCAGTTAAATACATAAGTGATCCGATTATGGCCCGATATAAAGGCGGATCCACATCAGTATCACTATCGGTACTCGGTCCGAGATTGTGATTGACTTGTATAGGAGTACTGAAATATGCAGTAAGCTTTGTTCCTTCCATCCTGAAGCACTCTAATAATTCATACACATACTTCGTTTGATGAATGAACATCCTCTCATTTCGTTGTTCAACTTGTAAACCCAGAAAGAAGTCCAGCTCTCCCATCGCACTCATCTCAAATTTAGACTTCATAACCTTCTCGAAATCTTTGCACATTTGTTTATTTGACGACCCAAAGATGATTTCGTCCACATAAACTTGTACCAGCAGAAAATCGTCACCTTTCTTCTTAATGAACAGTGTACTATCTATTCTCCCTCTCTCGAACCCATTTTCTAAGAGATGTGTAGACAGTGTCTCGTACCACGGCCTAGGTGCCTGATGCAATCCATAGAGAGCCTTATCCAATCTATATACTCTGTCTGGATACTTGGGATCAGTATACCCTGGCGGTTGCTCGACATACACTAATTCCTTCACTGTCCCGTACAAGAAGGCACTCTTGACGTCCAGCTGATATACTTTGAAGCCTTTGAAGGACGCAAACGCGAGAAACAATCTGATGGCTTCAGGCCTTGCCACTGGTGCAAACACCTCATTATAATCTATCCCTTCTTCTTGGTTGAACCCTTTGACCACGAGTATAGCCTTGTTATGAGTAACTATGCCCCGATCATCCCTTTTGCATTTAAAGACCCATTTGGTCCCTATAGCAACTTCTTCTCGAGGCAAAGGCACTAACTCCCAGACCTCTAGCTTTTTGAATGATAGTTCCTCTTCCATAACTTCAACCCAAGAATTATCCTTCAGAGCCATTTGTACATTCTTTGTCTCGACTTGTGAGATGAAACACGAGTATAAACAGGTGTGAAATGCCTCAGAGTCATTGATTATCGATAACAACACTGTGTTATTATTCACACTACTCCTACTTCTCACACCAGCATTCGGATTCCCAATGATGTCTTCAATCGGATGATCCTTATTTACCATCGATGTTTCAATTGCATCGAGCTGAAGATTGTCTTCGAGATTCGATCCTATTTCGCCTAATGGGGTTGTGACTTCAGATGGAACAACATCCTCCTTGTGATCACTGTCTTCTGAGGCTGAATTGCTTATCTGATTGTCATCCGTAGGCAACAAAGGTTCTTCATTTTTTGGGGACCCATCTTCTGTCGATATATTTCAGATGTTGTGGGAATGCTCGAATTTGGAAAGACCTTACCCTTGTCATTAAGATTTAAGGATTAAAAGCCATTTTCCACAATTCCTGCATCACCACTAAAAGGAATGTTAAATGATTCAAACACTGAGTCATAATCAAATAACCATCCTGGACCAGTTTGGGGTTCATGTGAATAACTTGTTACATCAGTGTTATACACAATTTCTACTGTACCAGTAGTTTTATTAAAAACCCTCTTGTTTGGTGAATTTGGGACATAACCTAGGAAGTATCCTTCGTCTGCCTTTTCACCAAACTTAGGTTGATGTTTCGTTTTTAAAAAGTACATGGCACCCAAACGGTTCAAAGCCAGTTAATTTGGTGATCTTTTATTCAGAATTTCATAACAGGTTTTGTTCAAAGATTTAACAGTAAGGACTCTGTTTAACACATGACAAGCGGTATTAACTGCCTCCCCCAAAATATAGTGGGAAGCTTTGAATCCGAAAGCATAGTCTTTGCTGCTTCAATAAATGTCCTGTTTTTACGTTCTGCCACCCCATTTTGTTGTGGCTCATATGGTGCACTAAATTGATGCACTATGCCTTTAGTTAGGCAATATACACCAATTACTGTATTTTTAAATTCTGTTCCATTATCACTCTTGATACGTTTTACCCTTTTTCCGTATAAGTTCTCAACTTGGTCTAAGAACCCAATCAGCGTGCCTGTTGTCTCGTCCTTTGTACCTAAAAAGAAAACCCATGAGAAGCGTGAGTAATCATCATTAATAACTAAACATTACCAACTCCCACCTATACTCCTTTTATTGATTGGATCGAAGAGATCCATATGCAACAGGTCAAAGGTGGAAGCGATTGAGTTCTGAGTCTTCGATTTGTGTGGCTTCTTATGCGGCTTCCCTTTCTTGCACGACACACACTTATCTTAAAACTAGAAACTCTTCAATGGAACACCTTGCACAAGGCCATTTTTAGTGATGAATTCATCTTCCTTAAGTGCAAGTGTGCAATTCGCCTGTGCCATAGCAAAGATTCAGACTTTGAAGCTTTTGATAGTAGACATATAGATCCCATCGATGAATCTGCTACAGACATGTCCATCATGCACAGATCATTCACCCTTGGGGCTCTCATCATAATCCACTCTTCTTGTATCTTGAATCCCGACTTTAACACTAACGCTTCCTTTTCAGTAAAAAGGACTGAATTTTGTTTATCACAGATCTGAGAGACACTAATGAGATTGTGATCAAGCTTATTTACATAGTAGACTTGATCAAGAGTGATTGTCCCATTAGTGACTACTCCTGTTCCAGTGATATTGCCTCCTTTATTCCCAGCAAATGAGACAAATCCATTATTCCCACTCTTGAAGTCCGTCAGTAGACTTCTTTCCCAAGTCATGTGACGAGAGAAACCACTATCTACGAACCATTTGTTGTTAAGACCTGTAGTTAACTCCTGCACATGAAAGAAAACAAATTAGTTATCACGGGAAACCCATGTCATGACTGACTTGGTAATACCATTCTCGTCCACATACTTGAACTCTTTCAAATACCCATCTTTCCTTTCCGGTGACTTGGTTTTTTGATTAAGTACCTGTTGTGGAGCTGATTGATTAATATCCACTCTTGGCCTTTGGGTTGTCTTTTGCTGTGGAGCCCTGGAGTAATTTCTGTTATAATGCATTTCAGTGTTATAACTCTAGGCTCTACCAGGTCTCTGATGTCTGTTAGGAGTATGAGACCTAACTGGAGTATAACTCCTCTTAGGTGTATGATTCCTAATGACAAGATGTGGTCCAGACCTTGATTGACTAGGGACTCTATTCGGTGAATTAGTCCTAAGCCATTCATTTTGTCTGATTGACATCAGTGTTTGTTTAGTACCTACTCATGAGGTTGCATTCGAGTTCTTCTCAGAATATTGAGAACTACTCGAGCTTGCAATACTAGACACTGATTTTAAGGATTGTTGTTCTTTCTTCCCTATAGTAGGTGTAGACTCTAGTTTCTTATAGGGACAACTAGATGCAACATGACCTTTTTCATGACATCTGAAGCAAGACATTTTGTTAATAGGCTTCTTATAAGCACTCTTTGACTTAGGGGTCTCACTTATGTCCTGTTCTTTTGTTTCAACAACTTTGTTCAACACCTCTTGGTTATTATCACTTACAGTTTTTGCCTCTTCTAGTTTTGACACACTATTGGACTGCACAAACTTAACCGTTTTCTTAACCTGAGAGGCTGTTGTTGACACCTTAGTTATTGACACCTTATCGGTCTCGGTTACTTTTACTTCCTCTGATTCGACCGTTTTTGTGGTCTTATCCTGAGGGATAGGCACATAGTTACTATTGAAAGGTGGAGGCACATCCTAATATCCTAGGCCAACTTGTTTCTTAGACTGTTTCTGCCAATCTAAGATTTTGCCTAAGTTCAAGGATAAGTTCCTAAACTTCTCAATTTTACTATTAGCCTCTACAACCTTAACCCTAGCCTCAGCTAATTCTTTATCTTTCAGGGAGATCTCTTTTAGTCAATGACTCTATATGCTCATAAGTTAGTTCGTTCCTGACACATTGTTCACTCAATTTGTCTTTCAGAGCTATTACATCTTGAGCATCAGCTTTCATTTTAGCCCTAAGATCTTCCTTAATGTCTAGCAGACTAGGATTATCAGATTTTAAAGACTGGATTTGAGCTGTCATGGATGAATGTGATTCTAGCACTAAGTTCAATTTATCATTTAAAGTAGTGCATAAAACGCATAAATCATGAAAAGTAGAAAAGTTGAGAGATACCTTTTTTCTATCAGATTCCACGTTGGTCATCTGAGCTGCAAACTCCAGAGTAGTCTGCTCCTCAGATTTTTCCAGTATCAAAGGATTTGCATCAGACTTCTGGGTGTCCTCCTTCTTTTCCTCTTCAGCTCTGCTATCAGTCTCAGTCACTTCAGCCATAAAAGCTCTAGCTTTTGACTCCGGATGAGATTCCAATCATTAGTACCATTTAACTGCTTGTTAGAAGATTCATTCGTTAGTAACCCAGCTATTGAAGCTTGATTCCCTGACCTATTTGAATTCTGTCATCTCGGGTTCTGACAGTTATCCATCTTCGGCCTTTGACATTCTTAAGCAAAATGTCCCAACCCCTTACAGTTGTAACACTTCACTTTTGACTTATCAAACCCAACATTATTGCTCACACCGAGATTTCTCCCGGTTTTTTTTTCATAAACTTTTTAACCCTCTATGTGACCATGGCCAGTTGCTATTGCAGGTCCATCTGCTCTAAATCGTCTGGATCTAACTGATCATAATCCTCCTCTCATAGAGCTGGATTGTTGATTTTTCCTTGAATGCAATTGTCGTATGCTGCACGAACCTAGAAGCTTTAGTTGCTCCTCAGCTGACTTAGCACTCATAGGCATTTTGGTGTGTCCCTGAGAAGTTGATCCTAAACTTTGTGGTTGATCTTCTGGTTTAGAAAAACCTAAAAATGCCCTACCACTCACATCTTTTGCTTCTACAGGTATGCCTTCTTCTTCTCCCGAGTAGAACGCTGTAGCCCCCGACTTCTGTACACTAGAAGTTGACGACTTAGACTTTCCAAAGTACATTTCAGGATCATGTACTTGATCGTATTCCATCTCCTTCTTTTGTATCGTGAAGTTATAAGCCCTCAGTGTTCCAATAACTTCTTCAAGAGTGATAGTGGCCAGTTTATCTTCATCATGCTTGATTAACGCAGTGTACATCTCCCACTTTGATGGTAACACATCTAGAAGTTTCTCAATTTTGTTAGGTTCTTTATACTCAACTCTGTGGTTATCAAGGTCTGTCAACAGATGATAGAACCTTGTAATTATCTCATTCAAGGTCTCATTCTTCAGCCCCTTAAAGATAGCAAATTGCTGCTTCAACAATTCTGTTCTCCCCTTCCTAACCCTAGGATTTCCCTCATACCTTTTCTCCAACGCCTCTCATAGTTCTTTAGAGGTTTGGTGATGTTTAAAGGTGTGCAGTATCTCCAAAGGTAATGTCATTCTAATCGACGATAAAGCCCAATTCTCAGCTTCATAAATCTTCTTGTCCTCATCTTTCATATGTTGATAGGACAGAACCTTCATCCTGCCTTCGAGCTCTTGCGTAGGAGGAACATACCCTTCATCAATGCATATCCACATACGTATATCATTGAAACGTGTGAAGTCTGCAAACCTATCCTTCCACCAGTAGTAGTCCTCAATCTTCATCAGCTTGACTGGTGAATTTGCACTACAACAAAAAGAACCTAAAGCAACATGGGAAAAGTGTTGTGTTAGGCCTTAAAAGTGTTGCTATAGGCCTAATGCGACACTTTATGTAGTGCCACCTTAGCCAACGTCGCCTTAGGTCTAAAGCGACACTTTCACTAGATAATGCAACACTTTTCAAAAGTGTTGCCATTATTTTATAAATGCAACACTTTTTATATTCTAAAGCAACACTTTTTAATGTGTTGCCATTTTTTATAAATGCAACACTTTTTATACTCTAAAGCAACACTTTTAATTTATTGTTACCAACTTATAGCAACAGTTTACTTATCAATTGCAACACTTATCAAATGTTGTCATTATATAAATGCAACACCATTATCAATCTATTGCAACACTTTATTAATGTTTTAAATTACATAAATGCAATATATTCTAGACAAAAGAAACACATTCATTATTTTTTAAATTTAATGCAAATACAAATATTTATTTAATTGTTTCGTGATAATTTTTCAACTTACAATTAAATTTAACAAAAATAATATCATTTCATAACATATCGATCAAAAAGTATTTCAAGTACATAAACGTCTACAACTAAAATAAGGTTCATCAAATGTATAAACGATACAACAAAAAACTAAATTACAATATTACAAATGCATAGTTAATTCCTCTTCTTGTAATTTCTTACATACGAAATCAACACTTATCATGCACAACTCTCCTTCTGTCAATCACCTGCACAAAAATCTGCCCAAAATAGCAATCAACTTTCATGAAACTGCTTAATATGGCAACAAACTTTCAAATTAAGTCAGTTTTCGATGAAACTTTCACAGCACCTTAAAAATCTTCTAAAACAGCATATCAATAAAAATATTACACCTCCCACATTAAATTTGTATTTTTACTCGTTAAACTACAATTCTTTGCATAAAATAACAAAAAACTTTCGTTTGACGTCCAATTTTAACGGTACTTTTTGTAACAAGTCTAAAATCCTTAGAAAAGACCAAATATATAAACATATTTCATCATTCATTGATATTTCATACTTTTGGGCATTAAAGTACCAAAAGTTTGTTTAAAATAGCAATGAACTTTCATGTGATGTCGGATTTCGATGATTCTTTTTGCAACACATCCTAAATCCTTTAAAGACATCAAACTTATATAAATATTTCATCATTTATTGCTATTTCGTGATTTGGTATATTAAAGTCTCATTTATTCATTATTTGACTTTTAAAAGCCAAATATGAGACTTTTGTTAACTTCATCAATTTTGAAAACTCTATTTAAGTATTTTAACCATATTTAAAGTTTAGAATTACCTGAGAATAGAGAGTGTTACATCAGTGCTCGAATCCTTCCATAAACCAAGAATAGAAATTTGTTGAATCTCCTGCAGAACCAATGTCAATCAGGTGTATTCATTAGAACAAAATTTCAGCGAGTCAATCACTAATGCTAATAAAAAAGGAAAGGATTAATAATACATATCGAACAACAAAGGACTTTGATTATACGATCCTGTGCAATTACTTTATATAAGCTTACATCCAAAGGACTTTGAACATGGACCAAGGCTAAGTATGTTGTAGACCTTAAGACCAATTAAGTTTGGCCAATGGACACTTAATTGTGATTAATTAACCAAAAGCAGGTTGCTGTCCACCGGTTCACAGCTCACATTTTGCCATTTCGTTCCTAGTATAATCCAAGTTTTATGATGGTTTTAATGGCTAAATGTGTGCTGAATCATTAGGAAATGTTTTAGGAATTTATATGCAAGTTTATGAGTCCATAATATGTGTGAGTCAAGGCTTAAACGATGGAATTGCAGCATCGAAAGCATCCATAACAGTAGCTGCATTGTTGTGCAGTCCAACAAGTATAAACCAACAAGTAAACAGAATTATCATGCACTAGCAGTGGAGAAACCTAGTTTAGGATATCCTTCACGCATTAGATCTTCGAAAACAAGTTGATCCACCTGAAACAAAACGAGTCTTGCATTCAACAAGTAAACAGATAATATAAAGATAATCGTCTCCCCTGTCGCATACCAAAATATGTTTAATTCTTAACAAATTTTAGTATACATATATTTCAGGAAATCAAAAGGTTTTAATAATGTTGTTGATGAAATCCAAGGATTGGCAAGAAACATACCTGGGATTCTATCATTTCAGTTGTAAAAATATCCATCAAAGTAATCATCTATGATGCCCACCAAAGTCCTGAAAACATTCCAAGTGTAGCAATATGTCAAGGGGATCATCAATGACGCCAAAAAAGTAACTTTGGTGCAAATTTTCAGTAGAAAAAATTTACAGTATAAAAAGTTTGAGGTAACTTCCAAATATTTCTTGGAATTCTTCGTACAGTGAAATAACGACTTGAAGTCGTAGTACATGTACAGTGACTTTGGGAAAGAAGCTACACTTTGACTTTGGAAGATTAATGTGTTATGTTTAAATTATAACGTTGCCAGTTTTGAACTCGTCAAGAAAAATTCAACAATCACCATATGACCGTAAGTTTTCAAGTCGAAACTGCTAAAGATAATTACGGTACCTCTTCATCTGAAACTTTACATGTTTTCAAGTTTCCATGCTTATAAAGTGAAGTCTTAGCGTGAGCTATCTGTGTAAGTTTCACTTTCGAGGCTTCACTAGATTACTAGAAGAAAGTGCAGAGACAGAGAGCCACATTATTGGTTGTTACAATGATTATCCCTATCATTAAAAGAGAAAGAAAGTAACAACAAAAATGAAGATAAATGAAGATGGGGTCGGGGTAGAGAAGAAAGCAGAATATTTGCCTAGTAACTAGATGTTTGAGGCTTAATATATGCTTTAGTTTGCAAACCAATAACTAACTATTGCAACATGAATGCAGACAATTAGAAGCCATGTGCAGTTTTGTGTCTTGGGCTCTTGGAGGCTTTCTTATGCCCCATCTTGAAGAGTGAAACATACTTCCCAATTTTGGAGAATAGTTCTGATGTAAACATCATTGTATTGCGATGTCTGCTTCAAGGTCTTAAAACTGATAGATATGTAATGAACTTCTACAAAATAAAAATAAAAAGAACACAACTTGTAAATTGCAAGCAAGAGGACTTTTATCAACTAAAATTATTCCACAATGGTTTAGAGCATAATGTATATCCTTTATAGATCTGTTTCTATCCATGGTAGGCTAAAGTCTAAACTATGAAGGACAACATCATTCTGAGCCGTTTGACACCTTTCGAGGCAATGCGCTTACATATCTTTACAAAACCAACTAATCTCATTCACAACGTCTGGACCTGTTTCAGATTTCATATAATGAAGCTAGTTGGGTTACACTAATATCACCAATCTGATAACATATAGCATCTATTTTCAGTAAAAAGGAAAATAAGCATGTTCTGCTTCTACAGGCCCAGAGTTCAAATTATATATGCAGGTGTTACCCAAGCTTACTAACATAAGCATGTTCTGTCTATTCGATCACTTTTAGATGTAAATTTTTTCATAAGTATATCAACATCAATATTATCTAGCATATCTTTCTTTATGCATAATATGACAAACCATTCTATAATTCTTGCCTTCTTGGATAAATCCGACACTAGCTTTGATGCCAATAAGTTGTTTCACACTCAAATATATATCAAAATCATAGTCTAGAAACAAATCAAAGATAATTACAAAAACTCAATTGCAACTAAATCGCATCAAAAAATATTATAAAACCAACCAAAACCATCCACAATCATAACCAATCATACAAGCATTTGAAACAAAGCAGACCCGGAATCTAACCTCATTTCAATAGATTGTATGCATATTTGTTTGATTCCAACAACTTAAACACATCGAAATTTTAGCCATATAGAAACATTTTTCAATTCAGATTAGTTATAATACTCATCAAACACATCACAACTAAGATGACATTTAAATGCCCAGATGATAAATAAGGCAAACAACATAGAAACACAATCTTTTAAAAGTACATAAACCTATGTACAGTGATTAACCCCAATAACCAAGTATTCCTAATAACCCGAACCGAATAACCCGAAACCGGTTTAACCCGCCCGAATAACACCCCTACACATAACAGGAACTCAATTTTGAAATTTTATGTTACAAATCCATTGAAGCAACTATCTTCATACATACGCATGGGGTACATCTAGGATACTTATAATAAAAATATGTGCCCCAAACGCTTTCAGATCAAGACATACGTCTTATAGAAGCAACATCAGTTTCAAAGCAGCATGAACTGCAATGTACAAAGTATGTGCTCTTTTATTCATACTTAATGATTTCTGCTACCTAAACCTATTTCAATCCAATTATAGTAATCAAACCATTTAAATTTCAGAATTCAATTTAAATTGTTGTTAAACTCATTGAGCTAATACAATACATAAACTCTTTAACAAAATTATTACATTTGATTCAGATTCCTTACCATCACCAATACCAGCAAGAAACATAATTATGGATGAACCCGTTTTAGAATTTGAATGGTTTGATTCATTCTGTAGATACAGAAACAGACCTTAATAGATACAAAATCAAAGCAATGTGAAACATAATCAACACTAAAAACGCAAAATCGAACCAGACCAAAAAACATATCATTAATTGGCAATTGAAATCCAAACTAAGGACCCATAACATTTGACATAGAATAAAATCAAACACATATGCAGAAGAATCAAAACAGTTGCAAGTAGAGATTAACTGAAAGAACATAATTAATAAGTAAATAACAATTTTAGAGTGTTGAGTTCGGGCTGGAAAGAATAGAAGTGATTAGGAAGAATATCTAATAAATACCTGAAAAAGAGAAGAGAGATACCTCCGTCGCTGTTCGCAGAAGCTCGCCACCGCCGCTATTTGCAGATGCTCGTTGCTGTTGGAGACGAACATAATAGTCAGCGCCAATCACTGCAGGAGTCGCCGGTCACTGCCGAAAGAGACAGACAAATGCTTGACACCGCTCCAGGAGTTGCGCCGATCACATGGATGAGAAGAATAGTCGGCTAGGTTTAGAGAGAATGGGGGAGATAAGTTGCGCTTTTTTTAGGAAAAAGGGGAGAAAAAAATAGGAACCGGGTTTTTCAACGAGAGGAGCCCGGGATTTTATATATGAACCGGGTAATTATTTTAAAAAAATACGGGTATAATGAAATTCGGTTGCTTATGTCTAAAACCGGACTATGGCTATATCTTAAAAAAAATTAGTGATTGAAGTAATAAAACCTGGTTTTAGTGCATATATTAGTTTTAAATGAAAAGTTTAAATTTAATTTTTAATTAGTTTACCACCCAAAAAGATATATACCTGTGATTTTTTAAATTTGTAACCAATTTTCTAATTGTACTCTTTTAAAAAAAATAAAACATGTACTATCAAATTTTGTATTTTATTAATCTTAACGAATCAGACATTGAACTTTTGTGTGTATTTTTTAATCAAAATTACAAAACAATAAAAAATAGTATAGTCAACACTTCAAAACATGTCATATTTTTTTTCATTATAGATGCAACACTTAAAAAAATGTTATATGTTTTTAAAAATGTGTTGTGTTTTTTCATTATAAATGCAATACTCTAAAAATGTGTTGCATTTTTTTTTTTGAAATATGCAACACTTTAAACAAATGTTGCAATTTTTATTAAAAATTGCAACACTTTAAAAAATTGTTGCATTTTTTTAGTAAAAATGGCAACACTTTAAAAAAGTGTTGCATTAAATCATTATATGCAACACTTATTGTCAATGTGTTGCTTTAGAGTGAGCTTAAATAAAAAGGCAACAATTATTAAATGTGTTGCATCAAAAGTGTTGCCTTAGCTTCAAAATGTAGTAGTGTTGATTTGCCCACTTCATGATCTACTTCTAAAAACTGGTGAAGACTGGACATTCTTGTAAAACTTTTTGTTCACGAACTTAAATTATTTAATTTTTAAAATAAATTTGAAATCAAGTTTGTACGGACTTAATTAAATTCGTTTTACCAAATTTAATTTCTTTAAAGTTAAGTTCGTGATCACTAAGTTCGAAAGACTCAAGTTCGTGTAACCCTAGTTTGTTCCTGACAAGGTCGTGGAACCCTAGTTCGTCTGACAAGATTGAGTCTCACAAGTTCGTAGGATACCAAGTTCGAGACTGTCAAGTTCGAGAAACCCTAATTTGACAAGTTCAAAACTCTGACAACTTCGAGCGCCGCAAGTTCGTGTAAGAGCGTCTGAAAAGTTCGTGGAAACCCTAAAACACCCTCCTAAGTTCGAGCGCCGCAAATTCATGAAACGGCCAAAATTCTACTTTTTTCGAATAATCAGATTAAATCAATGTTTTTAAGGCTAAATACAATGAAATCCACTAAAAAGATGAACTAAGAAGATTGTAGGCTTGACGAACTGCTCAAAACACCGTAAAATCCTCGAGAAATTGAGATTTAACCGTAAAAACGCCAATAAACCTATGAATGTTCAACGAAACGAGAAGAACACGAAGAACACTCAACTGTAGGCTCTGATACCATTTCCACACACCACGGATCTAATCAAGGCATGAACGACGTCGAACGAGTGCGGAATCCTCGTTTAACGGATACGGATCGATCACATGGAAACACGGAGCCGAACAAGATGCTAGTCGATAGAATACCTACCCTACACGATGTATTGCTCTGTTAGATGTTGTAAAACTCTCTTAGTTCGTCTAAAATGCTCTCATAAACTCTGAAAGTGTAAATCTCAAAGTGTTTTTAAAATAACACAAACAAGTTCATGTTATAACCTGTAAGTTCGTGCATGGCCCATGCCCACGAACTTACAAGTTCAAGCCCATGCAAGTACGAACTTAGCTGCACTATGTTCGTAGCCTTAGACTAATGAACTTATTTTCATAAGTCCATACCTCTTGAACTTATCACCATAATTTCATAGTCTCATGAACTTAACATGCAAACGTAAACAACATAAACAATCATGAACTTAATCCGTAAATATGAACAAACAAACATGACTTGTATTAATAAAAACCCTATCTATTACATATGACTATCTATTACAAACTAGACTGCTATCGTCACACCGGGTGTACCAACAGTCTATAATACACATGTCAGAGTATAATACAAATCACTGTTAATTAAAAACTTTAATACATTATATTCATAGAAGCTCGAATGTCTGATACAGGTAATTAACACGACTGAGTTAACATATAATGTCTGGCAGCTAGATTATCATACACATAAAAAAATATATACAAATACAGATCAACAAAAATTCTCAAAAGATAATATCAGAATACAACAATGAACCCACTGATTTCGATCGACGCTCGTTTTCATTTCTGCTGCAGAGGATACTGTGACTCAACCTTCTGACTGCCTGAGACACGTTAGACTTGAATATGTAAGCTGGAAAGCTCGTGCGTACGCGAGGGTTAGACTCTACAGAAGTAAACACATAAACATATAGAATCACATATAGCTTAATATCACAACTCAAGTACACCTCATGATCTCTGAAGTAATCTTTGAACTCAGTACACATCTCAACTCAAGGGGACGCCGAACCACAGCTAACAGAGTGCACACAATAGTGATTAGCACTCAATAAGCACAGGAGCGACCTGGCAATAACACTGTCGTATATATACGGTCTCATACTTCATGACTGGTTAAGGACAATCAGCCTGCGCGATCGCCCATCGCGGATACTCTGGAAATGGTCTCAACTCATATACACATAACACATGTTATAAAGGTAAAGAGAATCATACCTGAAGCGTCATATCTCTGTCTCATACAACACATCACAATAGATACACGAACACAACTCGTAAAATAAGCGCGCTTTTGAAAAGAACTCGAGTACTCACCTATCTATTTGATCACCTGTTGCACGGAACTTTATCACGGCACAATTCGTTGTCTGCTCGACCCTGTACACATAATGGATCCCAAAACATTACTTCAGACCCCGCAAATACACAAAGCAGACCCAAACACAGACCCTACAACTGAACCGACTTCCAAAAGTAACCCAAAACGGATCTCAAAGCACAAAATCAAGCTCATCCCAAAACGCACAGATCGCTGCCCGCACTCGAGTCATCGCTATCACGCTCACAGTTGCGATCGCGCTCAGCCATCGTGGTCGCGCTTAGGATCTCGGCCACGCTCACATCACTGGCCATACTCACGCCGCCCGCACTATACTCGTTGCAGCCGCGCTCATGACCGGGTCTGCTGTGCTCTCGTTAATGGCTTTTCTAGGGGTTTACTCAACCCCACAACTCGAATTCTCAGCTGAACAACTTCACAAAACACTACACAACTATCTCCTCCTTGCTCAGTAGCCAATTCTCACCTCTGGACAACATATAACACGAATTTAGACTACAGAATCAGTAGCTTCTTACCTCTTGCACCTCAAGAACAAAAAGGAAGAGCATAATTTCAGCAACCAACATCAATATTTGTAGCTTTCTGGTTCAGATTCACCTACGCACACACATACACTTTTTTTCTATTTTTGGGAAGTAAAGGAAAAAAGCAACAAGGTTAAAAAGGATATCTATATATATTATTTCCATACTTAGTAGGTTTCGAACCCAATAACTCGAACTCGATACCGCATTTTCAATATTAATATCAATTTAACCAATTTAAATATGTGATCTCATAATTATTAATAGTCCACTAATATAACAACCTGGTGCCACGTATGTGGCAATCCCAACACGTATAATCCACTAATTGGTATATCATTCGACCAACGCAATAATAATAAATTAAATATCAAATAAAATAAATTCACGTACCAGGTTAAATGTCAGGATGTTACAAAGCCTCCCCTTATAACAAGATTTCGTCCCAGAATCTTACTCGAAGTTTGGAGCAACTGGGGATAACGGCTCCTCGTCTCTGACTCGGGCTCCCAGGTGGGGCTAGTACCCTTATGATGTCTCCACTGTACTAATACTTACACGATCTCTTTGTTCCTCAGCTCTTTTACTTTCTGGTCGGTAATGGCCTGGGGCTACTCAACATACCTCAGCTGATCGACAACAGTGATCTCATACAATGATACATACTGATCATCTTTAGCCAGGAACTTTCTCAGATGACTCACGTGAAATGTATCGTGCATGCTTGCCATCTCTGGAGGTAATCTCAATATATACGCTTGGTCCCGAACTCTGGCAATGATCTTAAATGGACCTATGTATCTCGGACTCAGCTTACCTCTGTGTCTGAATCTTATAACTCTCTTCCACGACGAAACTTACAGCATAACTCGGTCCACAACTCTGAACTCGAGTTTGGTCAAACGTTGGTCGGCATAACTCTTCTGTCGACTCTGTGCGACACTCATATGCTTGCGAATAACTGCCACCTTATTGCTCGCCGCTTGTAGCAACTCAGGCCCGATAATAGGTCGCTCGCCGACGTCACCCCAACACATGGGTTAAATATTTACGCCCATATAACACCTCAAACGGAGCCATCTTAATGCTGGCCTAGTGAATGTTATTATACGCAAGTTCCACTAAGGGCATATGTACATCCCAACTACCACTAATGTCAATCGCACACGCTCGTAACATATCCTCGAGAGTCTGATTCGTACGCTCTCACTGCCCTTCTGTCTGAGGTCTATACGTTGTACTTAGCTGAACTCTCGTGCCCAGTTCCCTTTGGAAACCTTGCCATAACCGTGAAATAAACCGAGTATCCCTGTCAGACATAATCGACTTTGGAATCCTGTGCCTTGATACAACCTAAATTAACCTCATTAGTAATGGTGCCGCGAACTGCCAAGAAGTGTGCACTCTTCGTCAGTCTGTCCACAATCACCCAAATCATATCATTGCCTCTGACCGTGCATGGAAGTCTAACGATAAAATCCATAGTAATATGATACCACTTCCACTCATGGATCTTCAATGGTTGAAGGTGATCGTAAGGTTCCTGATGCTCTATTTTTACAAGCAAACAAGTCTTACACTCTTCAACATAACGGCCCACCTCTCTCTTCATCTCTGGCCACCAATAGAACTCACGCAGATCTCGATACATCTTGGTGCTCCCGGGGTGGATAGACAGTCTTGACTGGTGTGACTCGTCAAGTATCAGCTGGCGAAGTTTTCCAACTCTCGGAATCCATACTCAGTCATGAAACGTAAACAACCCTCTGTCATCTCTGATTAAAGTCTTAATATGCCTAGTAAGTCGCTCTCTCTTTACATTCTCAGCTCGTAGACCCTCTAGCTGTGCCAATCTCAAACTCTCAATCAGGGTCGAAGTGATCTCAAGTCTTGCGGCTCGGGAAATCACAGCATGGTCCCATGCCTTAAGGCTCAAAGCATTAGCACCACGTTCGCTCTACCAAGATGGTACTGGATCTCGCAGTCGTAATCTTTCAGTAGCTCTAAACTGTGTAGCTCTCATATTTAACTCTTTCTGATTAAACAAATACTGAAGACTCTAATGATCGGTATACATGATAAATCGAGACCTATACCGATAATATCGCCAAATCTTTAACGCAAAATAGCATCTAAATCAAGGTCATGCATGATATGGTTCTCCTCGTAAGTATTCAACTGTCCCGAGGCATTGTTGGTACACCCGGTGTGACGACAACAGTCTAGTTCATGTTTAGTTCATGATTGTAGAATAAGTTCATGAGATATGGACTTAGGGAAATATATTCATGAAGCTATGAACTTATGGAATAAGTTCATGAGGCTATGAACTTATGAGAATAAGTTCATGAGGCAAAGGCTACGAACTTTGGGCTCATAAGTTCGTATGAACTTAGCCTTGATAAGTTCGTACGAACTTATCTGGATGGGCTTGAACTTATAAGTTTGTGGGCTTTGGCCATGCACAAACTTAAGACTTATATCATGAACTTGTGTTTGTGAATTCGTAGACTTTTCATAACTTTGAGGCTCAGAAACTCAGAGAAGTTTGAGAGCAAAAAGGGAAAATTCGAGATTCAGAGACTTTTGGAGAGCTACGATTTCAGTGTTTGTCAGAGTGCACGGACGAACTAGAAAGGGTTTTCAGAGAGTCTAGGAGCGATACATCGTGTGGGGTCGGTATCATATCGGCTGACTTTGTGTTAGGCTCCGTGTTTCGCGCGTGATCGATCTATTAAGCGTCTAAGGAGGATTCCGCACTCGTTGGACGACGTCGCGCCTTGATTCGATCCGTAGACGTGGTAACCTTTCAAGTGGTATCAGAGACAAGTTTTAATGTTCTTCGTGTTCGTCACGTATCGTTGAACATTCATAGGGTTTCTTGGCGTTTTACGGATAAATCACATGTTTTTCAAAGTTTTTAGTGTTTTCGAGTAGCTTTCTTGGCAAATATTCATCGTAGTTGAATTTTTCAGTAGAAATCATTGATTTTAAACCTTAAAAACATTGATTTAATCTGAAATGTTGAAAAAGTCGAATTTCTGGCTGTTTCACGAACTTGCGGCGTTCGAACTCAGGGGTGTTTTTAGGGTTCCTCGAACTTGTCAGACGCTCCTCCACGAACTTGTCAGAGATTCGAACATGTCTGATTAGGGTTTCACGAACTTGACTAACTTTGAATTTATCCTTCTTGAAATGCCACCCTCGAACTTGACAATTTCAATCTAGGGTTTCACGAACTTGAGGTTTCTCGAACTTAGTGATCTCGAACATAACTTTAAACAAATTTAATTTGGTAAAACGAATTTAATTAAGTCCGTACAAACTTGATTTCAAATTTATTTTAAAAAATTAAATAATTTAAGTTCAAGAAGAGAAAGTTTTACGAGAATGTCAAGTTTGCATAAGTTCTTGGAAATGGATCATGAATTAGGCAAATCAAATTCACCACCCAAGCTAATGAAAATTGAAGACTACTATTGGTGGAAAGATATATTTGCGGACTTTGCTATATTCAAAGATATCTGTATGTGGATATCCATAGACGAAGGATATGTTCCTCCAATAACAGAGCTCGAAGGCAGACAGAAGGTTTTATCATATCAGCAAATGAAAGTTGATGATAAGAAAATCTACGAAGCCGAGAATCGAGCTATGTATTCAATAAAGATGGCTTTACCATTGGAGATTCTACATACTTTTAAGCATCGCAGAACCTCTAAAGAGCTCTGGGAAGCTCTAGAGAGGAGGTACGATGGAAATCCGAGGGTAAGGAATGGGAGGACTGAAATGTTGAAACAACAATTTGCTATCTTTAAAGGTCTGTAGTGTAACATCCGGCACTAAACCAGGTTAGCAACAATGACCTAATCTGTATTTAATAGCCAATTATACCCTAATCAGTGGTCATTAGAAATTAATCAAGTGATTAACAAAGGTTATTAGAAAATTCAACTCAATTAGAATCAAATTTATCGGTGTGATGAATCGGGAAATCAATTAATCCGATCAATTTACGATATGAGGGATTAATTCAACTAAGTACATAATTAAATTATGATTAGTGACACTAATCAAACACTAATACAATTACTTAACATTAATTATGCAAGACTAAAACAATTCATTAAAAGAATGCATCTAAAAGTATTTATGAAATTACAAGAAAAGGGAAATACAAGAATACATTTCTAAATACTTTTATACAAAAAAACAAAAATGAAAATACATGTATAATACATGTATGGCCAGCCATATAGGCATGTGGATATTAGAAGTTGACTTTTATTTTTTTAATATTACTTTAAACACAATCATTTTGTTTAAAAGTGCACTCTACCTTTTCATCCATGCCTTTCATCATTTGAAAGACCAAACACTTTGCCTATAAATAAGACCTCATTTCTCACTTCTTTTCCACACTTCAAACAACAAAAACCTCTCCTTTTCTCCTCTCAAAACCGGATTTATACACTCACACATCACAAACTTCTTCATTCAAGTGTTCTTCAAGTGTTCTTGGTGTTCTTCAAGTGTTTTTAGTGCATATCTTGCAAGGGTTTCAACTTCTACTCAAAATCATATTGTAAATACTTCAAAGTAAGTAAATACTAACTTATTTCATCATACATTTATGTTTATATAAGTCTTGCATAATATATATAATCACCAACAACAACAAGATACATAAAAACTCAAGTTTATAAGTTTCTAGTTTTTATTTTTAAGTTGTTTCTTTAAATGTGCATATGAATATATGAACACATTATAAACATGTTAATATTATGAAAACATGTGTTATATATGTGTTATATAACTTTTATAACTTTTATACAAGTAGTCTTTGAATAAACAACAAGAATCATAAGATGCTTTAAGTTTATAAACTACGGATTTTCGGCCGAAAATTTATATCGACTTTGAAAAATCATAACTAATTCATAACTCAACGAAATGAGTTGATTCTTGTCTCAAAAGTTAGATCTATGTCTTAACTATAGATCTGTAATTTTTCATAATTTATTTTGAAGTTTAAGACCTCCAGAAATTATTTGGGAAACCGAAAGTTTGACAGCTCAAAAATGGCCAACATAGCGTTTTTAACAAGCTTTTTCACCAACCTAAACAACTCGAAAAATGGCCGTTCTTGATTCTAAAAATCCTTTGTGTATAGTAGTTTTATGTCCTAGAGAACCAAAGTCTAAAACATTTTGGAGCTTGGTCAAAAACAGCCTCAAAGTAGGCCGAAAAACCTCCGAAAAAGCTGGAAAATTATATATTATATAAACTTGACGTTTTAAGCAAATCTTATTTATAAACTTGTAATGTTGGGTGATTTAAGACATAAAAATCTATAAATATACCTATTATCATATATTAGTGATATTAAGTCCTTATTATCATTTCGGACTCGGTTAAACACCTCCGGTTTCATCACCCATCAAACAACGCACATTTGCATTTTTGCGCATATTTTGCCATCGTAATTCCGGTGAGTTCTCATAGCCCCTATTTTCACTATCTATTGGGGTGGAAATACATGCACTGTTTTCATATGGACATCAAAACTGTTTATTTCTTATATGTATTACATATGGTTCCATTAGCCCTTATATCATGAACCGTTAATTGCATTTATTTGTAAGCGCGAATATATTGTGGATAGATCTATCGGGAGTCATGTACCCCATTCGGGTTAGCTCGGGTCGGCTAACAGCGAGTGCATATATATTCAACACACGGTATTACGTATGGGAATACTGCACAGGGCAAACTCATTTTAATTAAGTTTCGGTTGCATGATGGTTTATGTAATACATACACGGAATTTATGATTTTATAAATTCAACTCATCTGATAATGTCCATACAACTGGTCTTTTCGCGTAAACTTATGAGCTCACCAACAATTTTTGTTGATGTATTTTAGCGTGTATTTTCAGGCAATTAAGGCAAGTATGCCTCGGACGTATTTTACTTTCAAGCTTCCGCATCCATGGAGTCGCATGCATATTCAAATTAACGGAGATTTAGCTGCATTACTTTGGATATTTTAATTATGTAATTAAATCTCTGTATTTTGCGAACTCCTTTACTCATATCAGTCTATGTAAAACAGGGTGTGACAGATTGGTCGTTCATTATGATTATGGTTACGCTTCCGCACTCGTCACGCCTCGCTGCCAACCGGGGTAGCAGGGTGTGACAGATTGGTATCAGAGCCATAGTTATAGTGAACTAGGTTGCATTAGTACCTAGACTATAACTGTTACAAAAACTAAACTTTCTTCAAGAACTGTGAACACATATATGGACCATGATGACAATAACATGTTGAAATTCACCCCTAGGGAAAGGGTGTCACTAGCACAACGGGAGTCTATCCCAGTACCTGCCCATCAGCCAAGCCCGCCGCAGTAGTAACGAGCAAGCATAGGACAGTGGGGATGGATGCCTCACACTCTCCAAGAGTGGAGAAACGAGGAGGGGATCCAAATCCAGTTTGAAGTCAGAACACCATCTTCCTCTCAAGTGCCGACACTTACCTAGAAACCTATGTAACAAACGATGCCCCTGTTGGTGGCAAGGGCCGCCAGACACGACCTCCAATTTCGACAAAATCCACCAAGAGGTCGGTAAGATCTTTGCAAGGATTAAGTAGGAGGCAATGCAAACCACCAATAAACCTTAGGCCAACCAGAATACCCAGGCGATTTAACAAGACGGAATCGACGAATTGTGACAGCACCTAGCGGAGCACAAAGCCCACACTGCAGAACTAACCCAATGACTTAACGCTCTGGAGTACGAGGAAACCCTGGAGGCATCTCTTTATAGTATTTCTCTAGGCTTTACTATCTAATATATCTTAGGGTAAATAAGGCTTAAGAATTTATCAGAAAATTCTGACCATATCATATACAAAGATTAAGTATCAAGAACTTTTATGAGGAATTAAGTTTTAACTACAACTCTGCGTAGGAAAAGATAAAGTTGTGACTATCTGCCTAAGAAATTTCAAACCCGTTGACTTATCCTCATACCCCATTAAATACCACTTATGCATTTCTACTATTTGATACTGGTGCTGATAGGAGCTTTATATCCACTAAGTTCACTAAGCAGATAAATTCCATTAAGTGCTACTTATGCTATTGAGGTTGATGACAGTGAGACGCTTAAGACAAATAATATAAGTCGAGGATGCTCCTTAGAATTAGTAGGCCGACTCTTTGAATTAGACATGATACCCATCAAACTGGGAAGTGTTTACCTGGTCATAGGCATGGATTGGCTATCGAAAATCGTGTGGAAATAGTATGCAACAAGAACACAGTTCATATACCTTTAGCCAATAAGAAGGTCCTTACTGTCCAACGCAAAGCATGAAATACCAAAGTAAGCATCATCTCTAGCATTAGGACCCTGAAGTGTGGATAGAGAGGGAGCCAAAGGGAAAGCGGCTCAAAAATATTCTTATTATTTATGGTTACCCCAAAGTTTTTCCAGAACACTTACCTGAACTCCCAACATCGAGGCAAGTCAAATTTAAAAATAGGCCTAGTATCAGCTGCGAATCGTCCAACCAACTGTAGTAGCTCTTAGATAAAAGGTTTATCAAACCGAGTTCCTCGCTCTAGAGGAGCTCCAGTTTTGTTCATAAAGAAGAAGAATGGAACCTTCAGAATGTGCATCAATTACTAAGAGCTAGATAAACTAAAAGAACCGACACCCGCTCACAAGGATCAATGACTTATTTGACCAAACTCCAGGAATTAAGCTTCTGTTAGAAGATCGACCTAAGGTCTGGTTATCATCAGGTTAGAGTTCGCAAGAAAGATATTTCAAAGACAGCCTTCAGATTCCATTTCGGTCAACATAAATTCCTATTAATGCCGTTGGGATTAACCAATGCCCCAACGATACTCATGGACCTCATTAGGTGTGCAAACCTTATCTAGACAAATTCGTGATTGTATTCTTGAATGACTTCTTAATCTACTCACGAAACAAGGAGGAGCACGAGCAAACATTTAAGACTGATTCTAGAGTTGTTGAAGAAAGAACAACTATATGCCAAGCTTTCTAAGTTTGACTTTTGACTAAGATAGGTAAGATTTCTCAGTCACGTGATCAATAGTAAAGGAATCCAAGTTGACCCCGCCAAGATCGAGACTATCAGAAATTGGTTAACTCTTAGAACCCCCATAAAAATACGACGGTCCTTAAGACTTGCCACTTATTATAAGCAATTATCAGAAATTTCTCTAAGTTCACCAGAGCTCTAACAAAACTGACCCGAAAGGACATTAAGTATGATTGGAGCAAGGATCAGGAGATATCATTTCAGTTATTAAAGCACAAACTGTGCAGCGCGCCTATTTTGTCCATACTAAGAGGAACGAGAAATTTATAGATTACTATGACACTTCACACAATGGGTTGATATAGAAAGATAGGTCATAGCCTATGCTTTATGAAAACTTAAGGTTCACTAGGTGATTTACACAACGCATGATCTGGATCTTGAAGCAGTAGTCTTTATCCTTGGAGACATTAGTTGTACGGTATGAAGTGTATTGTATTCACAGACCATAAGAGCCTCCAACACATCTCGAACCAGAAAGAGTCGAATACGAAGTAGTACCGTTGGATGGAACTAATAAGTAATTGTAACCATGAAAATTCGTTATCACCTGAGGAAAACTAATGAGCTAAGCCGTTAAGAGTACAAGTGGATAAATAGTTTAGGATAAGGGCTAGTAAAAATCGATATTTCGTGAATAGAATATGATTACTCTGTTTGGTGGAATAAGAAAGCTGACTATGGATGAAGGACACAAATTAAGATATGTCGTTCACCCCGGATCCGATAAAATGTATCATGACCTTAAGGAGCTGTACGGGTGGCCTAACATGAAGGATGACATTGCCACATATGTCAGCAAATTCCTAACATGCTCCAAAGTTAAGACAAACATAAGAAACCATTTGAGTATTAGTCGACCGCCTAACAAAATCCGCACATTCCTACCAATAAAGAAGAACAATAGAATGAATAAGCTAGTCCAAACGTACCTCAAGGAAGTCATCTCCGGACACGGAGTGCCTATTTAAATCATTTCAGATACGAATAGCAGATTTACATATAGGCTTTTGGCAATTATTACTACAAGCTTTGGATACAAACTTGGACATGAGTACCACTTATCACCCTCAGACCAATGGTCAGAATAATAGAACGATCCAAACCCTAGAACACACATTAAGAGCCTGTGTAATGGATACTCAATAGCTATCACTCGAGTATTAAAGCTGCTCCATTTGAGGCCCTCTACGGGCGAAAGTGTCGATCGCCGATTTGTCGGGTAGGAGTAGGAAATAGCCAAATCACTGGCCCTAAGACCATTCACGAAACTACCAAAAGGATAGTACAGATACGGAACTGACTAAAAGTTGCCTGCGATGGTAAGAAAGTTATGCAGATGAAAATAAAAAATCCCTTGAGTTCTAATTAGGAGAACAAGTATTGATGAAAGTCTTGCCATGGAAGGGCGTGTTACGATTTGGGAAACAAGGATAATTAAACCCTCGATACATTGGCAATACAAAGTCTTAAAGGGGATTGGACTCGTAGCTTATCGTTTAGAGTTACCACCAGAGCTTAGCAGCATGCACAATACCTTCCATGTATCGAATAAGAAGAAGTGGTTGTTAGAGGAGAAACTTGTTACCCCTTGGGAGAGATCTAACTAAATGATAAGCTTCGCTTCACCAAAGAGCCGGTTGAAATCATGGACCGTAAGGTCAAAGGATGGAAGCACAGTTGTATACCCATCCTCAAGGTCAGATGGAATTCTAGGCATGAACCAGAATTATCTAGGGCACGCAAAGGCCAGTAAAAGCAAAGATACTCTCATCTACTCTTAAGTAACAATACCCTTGAGGAAACAAGATAAAATTTCGGGACGAAATTCCCTTAACAGGGGGAGACTGTAACATCCGGCACTAAACCAGGTTAGCAACAATGACCTAATCTGTATTTAATAGCCAATTATACCCTAATCAGTGGTCATTAGAAATTAATCAAGTGATTAACAAGGGTTATTAGAAAATTCAACTCAATTAGAATCAAATTTATCGGTGTGATGAATCGGGAAATCAATTAATCCGATCAATTTACGATATGAGGGATTAATTCAACTAAGTACATAATTAAATTATGATTAGTGACACTAATCAAACACTAATACAATTACTTAACATTAATTATGCAAGACTAAAACAATTCATTAAAAGAATGCATCTAAAAGTATTTATGAAATTACAAGAAAAGGGAAATACAAGAATACATTTCTAAATACTTTTATACAAAAAAACAAAAATGAAAATACATGTATAATACATGTATGGCCAGCCATATAGGCATGTGGATATTAGAAGTTGACTTTTATTTTTTTAATATTACTTTAAACACAATCATTTTGTTTAAAAGTGCACTCTACCTTTCATCCATGCCTTTCATCATTTGAAAGACCAAACACTTTGCCTATAAATAAGACCTCATTTCTCACTTCTTTTCCACACTTCAAACAACAAAAACCTCTCCTTTTCTCCTCTCAAAACCGGATTTATACACTCACACATCACAAACTTCTTCATTCAAGTGTTCTTCAAGTGTCCTTGGTGTTCTTCAAGTGTTTTTAGTGCATATCTTGCAAGGGTTCCAACTTCTACTCAAAATCATATTCTAAATACTTCAAAGTAAGTAAATACTAACTTATTTCATCATACATTTATGTTTATATAAGTCTTGCATAATATATATAATCACCAACAACAACAAGATACATAAAAACTCAAGTTTATAAGTTTCTAGTTTTTATTTTTAAGTTGTTTCTTTAAATGTGCATATGAATATATGAACACATTATAAACATGTTAATATCATGAAAACATGTGTTATATATGTGTTATATAACTTTTATAACTTTTATACAAGTAGTCTTTGAATAAACAACAAGAATCAGAAGATGCTTTAAGTTTATAAACTACGGATTTTCGGCAGAAAATTTATATCGACTTTGAAAAATCATAACTAATTCATAACTCAACGAAATGAGTTGATTCTTGTCTCAAAAGTTAGATCTATGTCTTAACTATAGATCTGCAATTTTTCATAATTTATTTTGAAGTTTAAGACCTCCAGAAATTATTTGGGAAACCGAAAGTTTGACAGCTCAAAAATGGCCAACCTAGCGTTTTTAACGAACTTTTTCACCAACCTAAACAACTTGAAAAATGGCCGTTCTTGATTCTAAAAATCCTTTGTATATAGTAGTTTAATGTCCTAGAAAACCAAAGTCTAAAACATTTTGGAGCTTGGTCAAAAACAGCCTCAAAGTAGGCCGAAAAACCTCCGAAAAAGCTGGAAAATTATATATATATTAACTTGGCGTTTTAAGCAAATCTTATTTATAAACTTGTAATGTTGGGTGATTTAAGACATAAAAATCTATAAATATACCTATTATCATATATTAGTGATATTAAGTCTTTATTATCATTTAGGACTCGGTTAAACACCTCCGGTTTCATCACCCATCAAACAACGCACATTTGCATTTTTGCACATATTTTGCCATCGCAATTCCGGTGAGTCTTCATAGCCCCTATTTTCACTATCTATTGGGGTGGAAATACATGCACTGTTTTCATATGGACATCAAAACTGTTTATTTCTTATATGTATTACATATGGTTCCATTAGCCCTTATATCATGAACCGTTAATTGCATTTATTTGTAAGCGCGAATATATTGTGGATAGATCTATCGGGAGTCATGTCCCCCATTCGGGTTAGCTCGGGTCGGCTAACAGCGAGTGCATATATATTCAACACACGGTATTACGTATGGGAATACTGCACAGGGCAAACTCATTTTAATTAAGCTTCGGTTGCATGATGGTTTATGTAATACATACACGGAATTTATGATTTTATAAATTCAACTCATCTGATAATGTCCATACAACTGGTCTTTTCGCGTAAACCTATGAGCTCACCAACAATTTTTGTTGATGTATTTTAGCGTGTATTTTCAGGCAATTAAGGCAAGTATGCCTCGGACGTATTTTACTTTCAAGCTTCCGCATCCATGGAGTCACATGCATATTCAAATTAACGGAGATTTAGCTGCATTACTTTGGATATTTTAATTATGTAATTAAATCTCTGTATTTTGCGAACTCCTTTACTCATATCAGTCTATGTAAAACATTGCTATGCTTTCAAGTTTCAATGATGTATTTTAAAAACGTCCATATAGTGGTCGTTCATTATGATTATGGTTACGCTTCCGCACTCGTCACGCCTCGCTGCCAACCGGGGTAGCAGGGTGTGACATGTAGAACGAGAACTTGAATGACATAGTCACAAGGTTTTACCATCTGTTGACCGAGCTTGATATTCACAGGGTTGAATATCAAGAAACAGAACAGATAGAAAAACTTCTAGATGCGTTACAAGCAAAGTGGGAGATGTACACTGCACTGATAAAACATGATGAAGAAAAGTTAGAAACTCACTCTGGTTGAAGTCATCGGTTCTTTGAGAGCATATAACTTTAAAATGCAGAAGAAGGAGAGGGAATTTGATCAGGTACAAGATCCTGAAATGTACTTCAGCAAAACTAAGCCAACAACTTCTAATGCATCTGCGTCAAGGGCTGCAACGTTCTATTCTGGAGAAGAAGAATGCTTACCTACAGAAACAGAAGAATTGTAGGGTTCTCAAAACCTAGAGATCAACCACAAAGTTCAGGACCTTCAACTCAGGGATACACGAAAATCCCTATGAGTGCCAAGACAACAGGAGAACAGTTGAAGCTTCTTGCATGGTTTATGGCTGTAGACGGTAATTGCATTCAGGGTAAGATCAACGATCCAGCTTTATGGCAGTTGAATTATGATCAGGTAGACCCTGATGATTTGGAGCAAATGGACCTACAATGGCAACTAGCCATGGTCACACAGAGAATGAAGAGGTTCATGAAAAAAACGGGAAGAAATCTAAGTGTGAACAATGTAGGATTCGATAAGTCAAAAGTCAGGTGTTATAACTGTCAGGGGTTGGGACACTTTGCGAGAGAGTGTCAAAGACCCAAGATGGATAATCATCAGAACTCGGGACGTCAAAATTCAACCAGTTCAGGGAATCAGAGTTCATGGCTTGTTTACTTACTAATGTGGTATCTAACAAACAATTAGATGGCACATATGATTGGAATACTCATCCAGAGGCAAATACTAAGGCTTTTATGGCTGAAGTGACGGAAATGGATATGGGAGCAGAAGAGGAAAAGAAAGAGGATACCCAGGAGTCCGATTCAGATTCTTTGGTGCTGGAGATTACTGAGGAGCTAACTACTTTGGAGTTTGCAGCTCAGATGGCCAACATCGAATCTGATCGGAAAAGGTAACTCTGAACTTTTCTACTTTTTATGATTTATGTGTTTTATGTACTACTTTAAATGATAAATTGAACTTAGTGCTAGAATCACATTCATCTATGACAACTCAAATCTAGTCTTAAAATCAGATAATGCTAGTTTATTAGACATTAAGGTAGATATTGAGGCCAAACTGAGAGCCAATGCTCAAGATTTGATAGTTCTGAATGACAAATTAATTGAACAAAGTGTCAGGAATGAACTAACTTATGAGCATGTAGAGTAACTGACCAAAGAGATCTCTCTTAAAGATAAGGAATTAGCTGAGTCTAGGATTAAGGTTGTTGAGGCAAATAGCAACTAGTACCTACTCCTCAGGATGAGACCAAGGAAAAGGTTAAATCAGAGGATGTCGAGGTAACCGAATCTACTAAAGTATCATCAACTACTCCTCAGGTTAGGAAAACGGTATAGTTTGTGCAGTCTAGTTGTAATCTTAAGCTAGAAGAAGCTAAGACTGTAAGTTATAATAACAAAAAGGAGTTGAACAAAGCTGTTGATACACACAGACAACACATTAGTGAGACACCTAAGTCAAAGAGTGCCTATAAGAAATCGATTGACAAGATGTCTTGCTTTAAGTGTCATGAGAAAGGTCATGTTGCTTTAGGTTGTCCCTATAAGAAGCCAGAGTCTTCACAAAACTTAGGAAAACAAGAACAGCAAACCTTAAAATCAATGCCTAGTGATGCGAGCAGGAGTAGTTCTCAAATTTTTTAGAAGAACTCTAGTGTGCTGTCACGATTAGGTAGTCGACAAACACCAGTGTCTCTAAAAAAATGAAGGACTTAGGAATAATTCGTCAAATAGATTCCCAAGTCAATCAAGGTCTGGTCCCCATTCCATCATTAGGAATAATACACCTAAGAGGAGTCACACTCCGATTGGGTCTCATACTTCTAATGGACATCAGACACCATGTAGAGCCCTGAATTATCAAACTAAAATGAACTATAATAGAAATTATTCAAGAGTTGAACAACAAAGACCAACCCAAAGGCCGAGAGTGGATGTTAATCACTCGAATCCACAACCTGTTCTTGATCAAAAGCCCAAGTCACCTAAAGGAGAGATGGGTATTTGAAAGAATTTAAGTTTGTGGATGAGAACGATAGTACCAAGTCAGTCATGGCTTGGGTTCCCTGTGATAACTAACTTGTCTTGTCTAGTGTGCAGGAGATAGCTACAGGTCCAAACAGCAAATGGTATGCGGATAGTGGTGGCTCTTGGCGCAGGTTATGGGTACAAAGGACGAAACAGCAGGCATGTTGATTGGGTCCTTAGACCAAGTTGAGAATGATTATGGGAAAGGGTAAAGTGTGTGAGTTGGGATAACAATGTTGGTAAAAACAACAATGCGGGTCTGTTCACAAAAGGATTTGACAGATCACGCTTTCATTGTTAGTCCGACTAAATGGAATGCGTAATCTGGAGTAACCTGACTTTAGTAGATTTTCGTTTTTTTTAAAAGTTTTTTAAGTTATTAGCCTGTATTTTTAATTACTTTACTTAAAACAAAAAGAGAAATAGAAAAGAAAAAAGAGAAAAAAAAACCATTAAAAAATTCAAAAAAAGAGAATATTGAAAACAAAGAGAGAAGTCTTAGAGTCTAAGGTTCAACGTGACGAAATTTAGCACAGTTTAACAAACTCTAAGTGTTAAACTTTCACACATAATGCACTATAAATTCTAAGTGACATACATGTTCATGTTCTAATATGTTGGTAGGCATAAAACATGAAGGTTTCCCTAAAAGCTAATAAAACAAAAAAAATGTCATATGTGTAACTAACTTAGATGTATGACCAATAGGTCTTAATTTCTATGTTAAAGGCTCACATAAAATAATTATGAATGAGGTATGTAAATTAATCTGGGGGATGTATGGCTTCATCAAAATACATCTTAAAAAGGAGCAAGTAATGAAATGTAAAGAGAGTCAAGACATGTCACTTTGTTGTACATAAGTACAGACCTGTCACCGCTGTTTTGACTCAATATAGCAAGATATGTCGCTTTGTTGTACGTGAGTACAGACCTGTCACTGCTGTTTTGCTAAAATAAAAGAAATGAAGTATGCTCTACACTAAGACAAACTAAGACACTCTGTTGTATGTAACTACAGAACTGTGTCCGATGTTTACTTTTTAAAGATGATTTGCAAATACCGAAAAGTCATAATCATTATATGTCTGTCTTGACAATAGAAGTATATCTAAGTGTGGGACACGTAAGGTAATTTCTTGATAAATAAAAAGGTCAAAGGAAAATCCTAAGTGTTGAATGTTTAAATGGACAAACATCCCGAAATCGACTTGATGTGTATGTACGACAAACAATCCAAGGAATAAAAACATTCCAAATTGTGAAAGTGTAACACCGAAAGTGAGTTGGCAAAGCTATCTGATTGAATCCTCTATGACTCTCTCGCAAAAAGATCTAGGTTATGTTATTTTCTTTTTAAATTCTTTCAATTTAGTTTTAGTTATTTTCTTTTTACTTTTTTGTTTATTAGGTAAGTTTTAAATAAATAGGATCGAGGTCAGTTATTTAGATTTGTTACAGTTGGAAAAACAACAGATGCGTGATAATCAACTATTCAAAGTGAAGTGTTCCGCGATAAGTGAAGTGTTCCATGATAATCAATTGTTCAGAATATCAACTTAAGGCACTGTTTCTCTCAAACTTAATTCTAGTGCTTTTGGTTTACCTTCTAAATCGTCAAAGAAAGTAAGTAAGGAGAGTTTCAATGCATGTTTATCAATCTTTTATGTTTAGATATCCGAAAAACAAAGTGTTTTATAAACTCTAGGTTTTGGGCTATAAAACTTAAGATGGAAACTTAATAAACCTGATTTGAACCTATTAGGACTTGTTTCATCTGTTGACTAAGTCTAAATAGTGTTAGATTTGAAGGTTTAACAGGCAGTACAGATTCTTCAGCTGACAAAGGCGATTGATGAACTTCAACAGCATAATGCCCAGTTGGATCAGACAGTGGCTGATCAGCAGTAGCATATTGCAAATCTGGAGGCTATACTGGAGAAATTGTTGAAAGATCGTCCATCTCAGGGAGAGAATTTTAGGAATGATGCCTATTCGTAGAAAAGGCAAAAGAGTTGACTCGAATGAACAAAAAGACAATGAGCTGGCATATCTTTCAAGACAACAATCTACTCAGCTTGCTGATCTTCAGGGGGAGTCTAGCTCATCAGCCGCTGACAAGGAAAAAAACAAGACTTCAGAGACGACAGAAGTAACTGAAGTATGTTTGATCGAAAACTTGTTAGGGTTGGATGAAGAAGAAATGAGGTTCCATTTCGAAGATGACTTAGAACAGGAGGATCTTGAGGAAAGAACGTTTATTCCTAGAGATATACCTGATTGGAAGTCATTCGAAGAAGGAGCGGTGAATGAAGATCAGAATGTGATAGATCTAGATGCGCTGAAATCTGCACTAAATGGTAAATTAGATTCTGAAATACCTAACTGGAAGGTCCTTATCAACCTAGGAGACGACTCTTATGCTGAAGGGTTTGCAAAAACTATCAGAAGAGAGGGTCGATCTGGAAAGTTTATCCAAGAGTTGGTAGAAGAACAGTGAAACACAAGACAGACGGGGACAAATCCAATTCCTTAATTCTTTGATCCCAATTCAATTGTTGTTTGATGTAATAATAGAGGTGTCAGGCTAGAATAGATCCCCAGACTGGTAAATCATGGACGAAGACAGTCTATAAACCGGTAAGAGGGTTGAAGAAGGTTTCGTTGAGAGCAATGCCACATGATGTTCTGGGAAACATGAAGTGATGGTATGTTTAACAACGAAACAGCTGAAGCTATTATGAAGAATGGAGTCTGTTGTATTTATTTTGAAGAGATATGATCCCTTGCACCTTGTGAACATATCTCGGGGTAATCTGCAGAATCTTCACGAACAGCCGATTGTCTTAAATGAAGGTCGGAAATCTGAAGGCAGAAAATACCAGAGAGTCATCGGGGTATGTGTTGAACACGGTTTATATGCAGGAAGCAATCTGATCAGGCTCAGTCATGTAGTTCAATGAAAAGCAACTAGAAGTTATCGTCAAGGGGGGGTCTGTTGGTACACCTGGTGTGACGACAGCAGTCTAGTGTGTTGTTTATAGTCAATTGTAATAGATTGCATGTTGATAGTCAATTGTAATAGATGGGGTCTTTTGAACGAGTCATGAACTAGAATCTATCGTCAAGGGGTAGTGTTGGTACACCCGGTGTGACGACAGCACTAGTTCATGTTAAGCTCATGATTGTAGGATAAGTTCATGAGATATGAACTTAGGGTGATAAGTTCATGAGGCTATGAACTTATGGGAATAAGTTCATGAGGCTATGAACTTATGAGAATAAGTTCATGAGGCAAAGGCAACGAACTTAGGGCTCATAAGTTTGTACGAACTTAGCCTTAATAAGTTCGTACGAACTTATCTGGATGGGCTTTAACTTATAAGTTCGTGGGCTTGGGCCATGCACGAATCGAAGACTTTTCATAACATTGAGGCTCAGAAACTCAGAGAAGTTTGAGAGAAAAAAGGGAAAATTCGAGATTCGGAGACTTTTGGAGAGCTACGATTTTAGTGTTTGTCAGAGTGCACGAACGAACTAGAAAGGGTTTTCAGAGAGTCTAGGAGCAACACATCGTGTGGGGTCGGTATCATATCGGCTTGCATTGTGTTAGGCTCCGTGTTTCGCGTGTGATCAATCTGTTAAGCGTCTAACGAGGATTCCGCACTCGTTGGACGACGTCGCGCCTTGATTCGATTCGTAGACGTGGTGACCTTACAGGCATACGCTATCACTTTACCTCGTCGCATCAGAACACAACCCAACCCAGTACCGGACGCATCACAGTATACCACAAAATCACCTATACCCTCTAGTAGGGCTAACACTGGAGCCTGACATAAACGAGTCTTCAACTCTCTAAATGCATGCTCCTGCTCATCAGACCACTCAAACGATACGGATTGCCGTGTCAATCTCATTAACAGCATGACAATTTTTGAAAAGTCCTGGATAAAGCGTCTGTAATATCCCACAAAACCCAGAAAAGTACGTACCTCTGGTATCGTCTTTGGCGGCTCCCAACTCATCACGGCCTCTATTTTCCTCGGATCCACTTTAATACTCTTGGCACTCACCACATGCCCCAGAAACTGGACCTCTCGCAACCAGAACTCGCACTTGGAGGATTTCTCATACAGTCTCTCCTTCCGCAACACTGTTAAAACCTCTCGCAAGTTCTGCTCATGGTCTTCGGCACTCCTCGAATATATAAGGATGTCATCGATAAACACGATTACGAACCGATCCAACATAGATCTACACACCCTATTCATCAAATCTATGAAAGTCGTGGGTGAGGTAGTCAGTCCGAAGGGCATCACTAAAAACTCATAATGTCCGTATCACGTCCGAAACGCAGTCTTTGGTACATCCTATTCTATGACTCTCAATTGATGCTAACCGTATCTCAAATGAATCTTTGAGAAATAAATCGAACCTTGAAGCTGATCGAACAAATCGTCAATACGTGGAAGCGGATATCTATTCTTGACTGTCACCTTGTTCAACTCTCTATAATCTATACACATTCGCATCGTGCCGTCCTTTTTCTTCACAAACAACACAGACGCTCCCCACGGGGATGAACTTGGACGGATGAATCCATGATCCAATAGATCCAGTAGCTGTGACATCATCTCTCGCATCTATGTAGGTGCCAGCCTATAACGCATCTTAGCTATAGACACCACTCTAGGGATAAGGTCAATACGAAATTGAACTTGTCGAACTGGCAGTAACCTAGGCAACTCATCTGGGAATACCTCGGGGAACTCTCAAATTACAGGTATATCCTCTATGGTCTTCTTCTCTTTGCGGGCGTCGACTATATAAGCCAAGAAGGTTTCATGCCCCTTCGATACATATTGTTGAGCTCTGGCCATAGAAACTATACCAATCTCACCACGGCATTGTTCCCCATATACAGTAACACTCTCACTGTCTGAAATAGGTATACGAATCATCTTCTTTGCACACAGAATGTCGGCCTGTCTGGCTGTCATCCAGTCCATACCTACAAAAATGTCGAAGTTACTGATTTCAGTCAGAAGCAAGTCAATCAAAAACGGGTGCCCATCGATCTTTAATGCACAATCTCTGTAAATGTGGCTCACTATTGGCATACTCCTATTGACTCTCTCAACAATCAACGGAATAGATAAATCGGTAGATTAAACAGAAAAGTACACACAGGAAGTAACAGACACATAAGAGCAGTCCGCTCCAAAATCAAATAATACACGAGCACTAAGTTCATTTAGAATGTACGTATTAGAAACCACATCAGTCGACTCCCAGGCCTCCTCTACTGTCGCCTGGAAGACTCTGCCTCTAGCTCTAGGAACTATCTCACGTCGACTCGAAGATGCGGGCTCGACACTGGTCCCACTCGTACTCAATCCCGGTGCAGCTGCCCCTATCTCTGGGCAATCTCTGGTTATATGACCCGGGCTTCCCACAACGAAAGCACAATGAATCCATCGACGCACAAGTAACGATAGTATGACCATACTGCCCACATCTGTAGCATCTCGGCTGCTCGGGCATACACGGAACGGCATGACGGCATCGACACCTCTAGCAATCTCTCTCGCCAAATGAACTATCAGAATGGCTCCTCGATGGTCGGAACTCCTGTCCCACACTACTCTGACTTGGAGCGCTGAACCGCATGCTCTGGCTCTGGCTGGGCGCCCCATACCTCTGACTCTGACTCTGGCCTGATTCCCTTGACCTCTAGTCTCTGCACCTGTCTGTAAGGTCTTGACTC
Source organism: Centrapalus pauciflorus (assembly GCA_020465985.1). Lineage (NCBI taxonomy): Eukaryota > Viridiplantae > Streptophyta > Magnoliopsida > Asterales > Asteraceae > Centrapalus > Centrapalus pauciflorus. The sequence continues at coordinate 257,370 of JAANYP010000258.1, forward strand.
TACAGATCTATCTAGACGCGACACACACCAACGAGTGCGGAATCCTCGTTAGCGGCTTGACGGATATAACACTCACACGAAACACGGAGACTACCACGGCGTTGTACGATCGACTACGAACGAACCTACGCGATGATTCTCTCCGAACACACACAATATGAGCTGATAAACTCGAGATCGCCTTTTGCTAATTGCTCACGCGAATTCTGCAAAAGTCTTCTAATCATTCGAGTTAATCCCTAATTATAGAGACCCATTCGAGTTTGTCATGGGCCAAACTCGAAACAGACCCAAGGCCCATTCAAATTTGTCCCCTTGACAAATTCGAATCTGCCTTATTCGAATTTATACCAAATTCGAATCTGTAAATTCGAATATGCCCTAAATTCGAATTTCACAAGTTAAACTTCTATTTAAACATATGTTCTAACTTATGATTGAATTAATCTTTGGACTTTATGTTTGAACTTCTTGTAATACATTACATCAAGTTCAAACATACAATCAATAACTATCAAACACATATAAACACATATATCAAACACTAGTTAGTATTCAATACTTTGTAACATGACTTAGACAAAATGATAATACGACTTAGACTGCTATCGTCACACAGGGTGTACCAACAGACTCCCCCTTGACGATAGCTTCTAACTATTTACATTTTGATTAAGTACTAGGTTTATTTAAACTACTGCCAGCATACAATCCTTTCTCAACACATACTTTAACTACATTCTGATACTTTCTAGCCTCGTATTGTATATGTGCATCACTTGAGATTTGATGAGTGTAAAGAACTTGCAGGTCATCCTTGGAAAGATTCACTAGGTGCAGCGGATTGTACACTCTAAGAATTACTTTTTCTTCAAAGTCCTCCATCACTGCTTCACCTGTTTCACTTTCCACGTACCACCAATTGAGGTTTTTCAAAACGTTCTGTGGCATTGGCTTGAGAAGAACTTTCTTCAGACATCTAACTGGTTTATATTGAATTTTCATCCACGGTCTACCAGTTAGAGGATCAATTCGAGTATTGTCCATCACTCGTTTACCAACTCTTGGATTTAGCCATTCAAATTTTCTCGACCTCCCTTCTTTTCTAATGACCTTAGCTATGACTTCAGCATAAGGGTCGTCGCCGATATTTATGAGCTCCTTCCATGCTAACGCCTTTATCTCAACCTTTGGCAAGGAGTTGAAATCTTTCAGTCTTCTTCTGAGATACTGGAGGCCATCCTTTCGCTTGATAATGAATAGCTGCAGTTCTCGATCAAAGAACCAGCTTAAAATATTTCCTGATAGCTCTCCAGCACCAGTCTTTTTCTTCAGCTTTAAATCCTTTTTCTCTGCCCTGAACCACAGCTTCCTTTTTTCTTCATTTGTAAGCTCTCTGGCAGGCTCTTCAATTGATGATTCAGCATTTAAAGCAGCTTTGACTACTTCTAGGTCAATCATATTATTTCCTTCTGACACATATGTATCTGTGATAGGGTTTCGTTGAACGATAATCTCATTCGCCTCATCTTCTTCATCAACATAGACCTCATCATCAGATTTCCAGTCTGCTATGTCTTCAGGCACGAACTCCCCTTCTTCCAGATCTTCAACTTCATCCTCAAAATCAAAGTCAAAGTCTGTAAGGTCTACGACTGCAAGATCTATCTAGACGCGGATCCGTGAACGAGTGCGGAATCCTCGTTGACGGTTAGACGGACAACTCTCAACCAACGGAACACGGAGACTATTAGACGCTGAACGAACGACACACGAACGATCCTACGTACTAATTCTCTCCGAAACGGGACTCACCTAGCTGATAAACTCGAGATCGCCTATTGCTTAATTCCTCACGAATTCTGCCAAAGGTCCGCTAATCATTCGAGTCTATCCCTAATTATAGACCCTGATTCGAGTCTGTTGTGGGCCAACCTCGAATCTGGCCTAAGGCCTCATTCGAATCTGTCCATCTGACAGATTCGAATCTAGCCTATTCGAATCTAAGGACTCATTCGAATCTATCACAGATTCGAATGTATCCTTTTATGCAATTCGAATCTAACCTATACACTTAAACACTTACGTGATGAAACTTATGTTTTAACTTATGCTTGACATACTCTTTGACTTTTATGTTTGAACTTCTTGTAATATGTACATCAAGTTCAAACACACAATCAATAACCGACAAACACATATTAAACATATATATCAATAACACTTGTTAATATTCAGAATATTACTTAAATCATAACGCAGATCGTTTAGACTGCTATCGTCACACAGGGTGTACCAACAGACTCCCCCTTGACGATAGCTTCTAATTATTTACATTATATCAAATTTACGTACTAGAGCTATAGACGCTACTACCTGCATATAACCCTGCATCTATACAAACTTTAACTACCTTTTGGAACTTCCTGGCTTCAGATCTCCATGGTTCAGTGAAGAATATAGGCTGATCGTGAAGCTTCTTCAGGTCGTCCTTAGATAGGTTTATCAAATGTAGTGGGTCGTATACCTTCAAAATTACCTGCTCGTCTTGATCCTCCATTATAGCTTCAGCAGTATCAATCTCCAGGTACCACCACTTCATGTTGCTCAAAACATTTTGTGGCATTGGCTTTATTGGCACTCTTTTCAAGCATTTGACTGGCTTGTAGATCATTCTAGCCCAAGGTCTTCCAGTATGAGGATCTATTCTTGATCCATCCTCGACCCTCTTGCCTGATCTCGGCTTAAGCCTCTCAAATCTGCCTGATCGCCCTTCTTTCCTGATAATTCTTTCAATAACGCTTGCGTAGGGATCATTTCCAATGTTGATCAGCTCCTTCCAGGCTAACTCTTTAACTTCAATCTTGGGCAAAGAATTAAAAGCTTTCAGTGTCCGCCTCAAGTATTGAAGTCCATCTCTTCTTTTCAAAATGAACAGCTGCAGTTCTCTGTCAAAGAACCAGCTAATAATGCCTCCTGAGAAGTTCCCAGCACCTGGAACTCTCATCTTCTTCTTCATCTTCAAACTCTCTTTCTTTTCCTCTTTCTTGAACCAAAGATTGATCAAGTCAGTCCTAGATGGCTCCATCTCGGCCTCTTCAAGTTCATTATCCTCGACTGAGGCTACTTTGATATAGTCAATGTCAATCACATCATGATTTTGTCCTTCATATAGCTCCGTTACTGGTTGTGAATTGACAATAACTTCATTGACTTGATCGTCTTCATCCTCTATCACTTCGTCGTCAGATTTCAAGTCAACAACATCATCTGGAATAAATTCCCCTTCCTCCAACTCTTCCATTTCATCTTCAAAATCAAACTCCATCAGCTCTTCTTCAATATCTTTCAGCGCATCGATCATGTCGCTGTCTAAATTCCTTGAAGAACTAGCCTCTCCTCTTTCACCTTCTGCTTGACTTGGCTCCCCCTGAGATTGAGTAGCCTGAGCAGTAGAAAAATCTACTGGCTCATCCTGTCTTTGAGAGCTGGGATCATTGCCTTGATTATCATCTTCATCATCGTCCCTCCGCCTCTGTACTTCTTGATCACGACACGACGTCTCCCCCTGAGCCTGAAGGTTTTTCATTAACTGCTCAATGAGGGACCTCATTGCTCGGATCTCGGATGACTGATCAGTGACAAAAGATTTAAGCTCAGTGTTTTCATCTCTTACACCTTCAATAATCATTCTCAACTCAGCATTCTCCTTATCCAGATTAGCGTTATGCTCTTGGAGTTCACCAACTGCTTTAGTGAGAGTTATAATTTGAACGTGCTGAAAATCTACTCGACTCTTCAGCTGCAGAAATCTTTGATTTTCATTGTATGCTTCTGGCATAGATGGAATGGACTGAAGGGGAGAAGGATTGAATGGTGGCGGAATGTAGGGTTCGTGTTGCTGAGGTGGCGGTGATGGTGAATCTGTGGTTGGTGCTTGGGTTTGGGCTTGAGAGGTTTCTGGTTGTGCTTCCGTGGTAGAAGACGACCCTTGCATAAATCTATGACGTTTTGCTCGTGGCCTCGTCACTAACGTAGCAATCTCTTCTTCTTCATAATCGGACTCCTCCAATTCCCTGGTCTCTCTCCTCCTCGAACCACCTTGATTGACAATCAATCTAGAACCATAAGTCTCAAAACGACTTCCAGTTTCGGTAGTTACCACCTCATGAACTTCATCTGATTCGGTTTCAGATTCCGAAGATGTCAATCCTGCCTCAGCCCCCTCTGGCTCATATTCGTCAACATCACGAAATATATCATCATTATCTCCAGGCGGACTCAGCAGCTCATCCACCAATGCTGCTGCAACATCTTCATTGGCATGCGGACCCGAAGCCCATATTTCCTCCAATGTTTGGGCTATTTGCTCGGTTTCTGGATTGGCACTTGAAGGCCCTGCTTCCTGTACCTCTGGCTCTGGCTGACTCGTAGAAGGCCTAGACGCCTGAGACTGAGTTGTAATATCTCTTTGTCTTCGCCTTGGATCACGTGGACGAACACGAGTCTGATGCGGTTGCTGATGCGGTTGCTGTTGCTGTTGCTGTTGCTGTTGCTGTTGCTGTTGCTGTTGAACTTCTATTTCACATGCCCAGTTGGCATTATCAGGTGCCACAAAGTTCCTGTCTAAGATAGCTCCAAACAACGGACGAGCAGTAGGAACAGCCAATCTTCCTCGGTGTGAGGAACAATCAGCAAATATGCGTTTTTCCATTACATTTACGCTCAAAGAATCATTCGATTGTGGCAGACTTGGCAAAAAGTGACGTATCAACATCATCACGAACCTCGGATACAACAGGAACCTTTCTCTCTCAGGAGCCGTGATTTGATGAATAAATTCTGAGAAAATCAGCTGCGAGAAACTAAACTTCTTATTGTACACCATCGCGATCATTGCTGATTGGATTTTTGATACAATGTAATCAAATCCAGCTTTCTTCGGTGCAAAACAGACCATGAAGACATGGACCAAGAAACGCCATTGCCCAATCAGGCCACTCTTCATATATGACGACTTTGTTACATCTAGACTGTAACCCATTCGTTGAAAAGCCGCTTGCCTAATATTTAGTGGAAAATCAATAGGCCCAGACTCCTCTTCCTCAGATCCTAGCTGCAACACTTGACGCAGCATATCGGCAGAGAATACCAACGGTTGCCCTGCGATCCTTGTTCTCAGCACTGTCGGGGTGACAGAGCAATCAACTTGTAAGTGATCATAGAACTGCCGCACATATGAGATTACAATCGGAATGTTCTGAAACAAAGCGTAGCTAATTCTGGATTCAGCTAAGAAGTCCAACACTTCACGAAAACCCTGCGCCTCAGGGATATGATTATCTGGATTAAGAACCATATTGTGCTTAGGGACGAAAGCACGAAGCGCCATATCTGCACAATACATAAAATTGTTAGATTATTATTAAAAATCAATAAACTTGTTTAAATTCAAATTTGTTTTATCTTGTATTTGATTAAATACAAAATCTAACACAATTAAATTTTCACAAGTTTAATAAAATTTAAATTCAACAAAATAAATGAAGTACAGAATCGAGAGTAACAGATTCGAAGTGCCCATATTCGAATGTAATGGACAGATTCGAATATACCCTATTCGAGTCTGATGGACAGATTCGAATATCTGGTCATCTCGAATCTATTGATAGATTCGAGAAACCCATGATCAGATTCGAAACCATTATCAGATTCGAAAGGCCGACACCCCTTTTTCAACAAAAATCCAAGATTTTAACCATTTTGAACGTAGCAAATCACATACATTAGTTCAACTAGGTTCTAATCATAGATTTATGCTTTTAATTTGATCTTTTATTAGTCCAAACTTGGTAATTTTGCAAAAACCCTATTTTGACCTATAAAACATCAAAATGTGATGTTTAATCCCAAATTTGTGTATTAAACCACCAAAATCTTGTACAATCATGTTGCTTATACCTAGATTTGAAGTTAGAATCGAACACAAAAGCTTTAGAATCGACGAAATGTCGTTTAGTGGAAATACGATAGACTCGAGATTAGATTCGAGATCGCCAGAACAGATTCGAGAAATCAGATTCGAGAACAGTGAGAAGTAAATGCTTTCACTGTGGACCTTTATATACTAACTACCTTCGAGTCTATGCAATTTCGAGTCTACTGACAGATTCGAAGTATCTCACATTCGAGTCTGTCTTAGATTCGAAATTTCCAACACTTAGAAAAATTTCGGAAATTTTGAAATAACTTCAACTTTTCCAACTATTTTCTACGGTATTGTGTAACCAGATAATCTATGCCAAATCTTTTACCCTAAGCTCAGATATTTCACGCATTGTATATTTTATTCAACTTTGAATGCACCCTCAGTAACTTTTGACCTTTTACCTAAGTAAAAATTAAACTAAACTAAAATAAAATAAAATAAAATAAGCTAAGGTAAAAATAAAATTAAAGTAACTTAAAATTTTGACTAAAAAATTTAATCTAGACTTAAGTTATAAAAATAAATTTACAAGCTAAGCTAAATACCAAACAACATATTTTTGGTGAGTATAGTCTAAGAAAGGTTCAATCAGATAGCGATGTCCGATACTAACTTTCAGTACTTAAACTTTCACACTTAGGAATTTTTGATTCGTTTGATTGTTTGTCGTGACATACCCATTTAGCCGATTGTTGGTATTTTACCCTGTTAAACACTCTACATTTCGGAATATCCCTTGGCCTTTTTATTTATCAGGAAATTATCTTACGTGACTCAGACATAGACATACTTTTATGATCAAGGCACACAGACAAAAATTCTAACTTGTTGGTATTTGCAAACTTTCTTTAAAAGACAAACATCGGACACAGGTCTGTATTCTCATACAACAAAGTGTCTTAGTTCGACTTAAGGTTTATTTTTAAAGTTAGCAGATAGCGGTGACAGGTCTGTACTGACGTACAACAAAGCGACATGTCTGCTAACCCGAATCTAAACAGAGACAACAGGTCTGTACTTACGTACAACAGAGTTGCATGTTTTCGACTCTCAGTTTTTCATTATATTTCTATTCTTTCCATTTTCAGACGTATTTGATGTTGCTATACATCCCCAGAAAGTTTGCATACCTCATTTAGACTCAATGTTTGTATGTCTTGTACATAAAAATTAAGACCGATTGGTCATACATCTAAGCTAGTGACACGTTTGACTTTTTCTAGAATATTTTATTAGCCTTTAGATACCCTATATGTATTATGCCTACCAACACATCAAACTAAATAAAGTATAACACTTAGGATTTAGTTGCATTATGTGTGAAAGCCTAAACACTTAGAGTCTGTAACGACGGTGCTAATTTTCGTCACTTTGTACCTATGTATCTAAGACTTAACTCCTTTTCTGATATTCTCCTTTTTTGTATTTTTGTAATTTTCTCTCTTTTTTCTTTTGTTTTTCATAGCAAAACACATTAAACTAAGCTAATCTACTAACTTACTAAAAATAGAAACTTACTAAAAATAGAAACTTTCCTAAATTAGAAACTTTCCTAAATTAGCAGACTACTGAAAAAGAAAGAAATATAACAACTATAAAAGGAAATAAAATACTACTAAGGTCAATTTACTCTGGGTTGCGCATTCCATTAAGTTGAATTAAATACTCAAAACGTGACTTATCAAACGCTTTGGTAAATAAATCAGCATTATTATCTTCAGTTGCCACCTTTACCAGTTTGATCAAGTTCTTTTCAGCACAATCACGAATAAAATGATGTCTTATGTCTATGTGCTTTGTTTTACTGTGTTTAACTGGATTATTTGTTATAGCAATTGTTGATTGATTGTCTATCCTAATAGGAGTTTGAGTATAAGCCAAACCGTAATCCCGCAATTGTTGTTGTATCCACAGAACCTGTGAACAGCAACTACCAGCAGCAACATACTCGGCCTCGCACGTTGACACGGCTACCGATGTTTGTTTCTTGCATTGCCAGGACACCAATCTCCCTCCTAGGAACTGACAACCTCCAGTCGTTGATTTGCGCGTCAAGCTGCATCCTCCGTAGTCAGAATCTGTGAACGCTTCCAACTCTAGATCTCCCTCCGCGTGATACCAAAGTTCCAGCTTCGGTTTCGACTTGAGGTATCGTAGAATCCGCTTCACAGCTTTCATATGCATCTCCTTCGGATTCGCTTGAAACCTAGCACAGATACAAACAGCAAACATAATATCAGGTCTTGAAGCAGTTAAATACATAAGTGACCCAATCATGGCCCGATATAAAGTCGGATCCACATCGGTATCACCATCAGTACCCGGCCCGATATTGTGATTCACTTGAATCGGCGTGCTGAAGTGGGCAGTCAACTTTGTTCCTTCCATCCCAAACCGTTCCAATATGTCATAGACATACTTGGTCTGATGGATAAACATGCCTTCCTTCTTCTGGTCAACTTGTAACCCCAAAAAGAAATTCAACTCCCCCATAGCACTCATCTCGAACTTAGACTTCATAACCTTCTCGAAATCTTTGCACATCTGTTCGTCTGATGATCCAAAAATGATATCATCGACGTACACTTGTACCAAGATAAAGTGATCTCCCTTTCTCTTCACAAATAGAGTACTATCTATCCTACCCCTCTCAAATTCATTTTCTAAAAGATGGTTGGATAGAGTCTCATACCATGCCCTAGGTGCCTGATGTAATCCATAAAGAGCCTTATCTAAGCGATATACTCTATCAGGATATTTAGGATCTGAAAACCCGGGCGGTTGTTCTACATACACCAACTCCTTCACTTTCCCATACAGGAAAGCACTCTTAACATCTAACTGATATACCTTAAATCCCTTGAAGGAGGCAAAA